>OZJO01026560.1:0-36587 GCA_900406225.1 Acrobeloides nanus | reverse complement strand
ATTTTTGAAAAAATTGATTTTTTTGGGGTCTATCCATGGGGTCCAAAAAATCAATTTTTTCAAAAATTTTCAACTTTTTCTAAAAACACTTAGAAAATGTTCGCTATAGCCAAAAACGGTGGAAAATGTCAAAATTTCGACAAAAGAAGTCAGATAAAGGTGTTTTTTGACCCCCCCTGATTTCAATGGAAACGCTAAAAAACGCTTTTCAGGGTTGATTAGCTCAACGGGGTGTAACCATAATCAGCTAATTCCACAAAAAATAAAGGCAAACCAGGGATGATCTACAAGAATATGGACATTTTTTTTAAAAGTCGCACCCTCTATTGGTGACCTTCCCTTGTAAGCTCAGCCGCCCCTCAAGGCTGGTTCAAACCCTGCTTGAGGCCAAAAAATTTTGCCTAGTAGTAACGTCTCTTCGTAGCTCTCTATAATGCTCGGCATTACTCAGGATTGAGCCCTGGAAAGGGAAGTAAAGTGTTTCCAGGAGAGGGGAATCGATTCCCGGTGTTATTTTTCAATGAAAAGTTAAGAGTAGGGGTGTTTTAGCGAAAAAATCGATTTTGTGGACATTTTCCAGAAATTATGGAAATTTTTTTACCATCCAATTCCATCGGGAATCGATCCCCCGTGAGTAAAAAACCCTGTTATACGTATAAACAGGCGAATCGGCGCTGAATACGGATACTTGCTCAAGGATGAACGTCCCTACAATCGGATGGGCTTTGAGGCATTGGAGGCGCTAGGAGGCGCTTGAACACCGGATGCACTCGGAGGCGCTTGAACAAGAAAACAAAGGCAATAAGAATCCAAATAAACGAGCACCGGTAGGCGCTCGGTCCCAGTTTATCATTTAAAAATACCATAAATTTTTAAGGCAACACAAATTCATTGGTGTTTAGTCATTTTTAACATCCTTGCATGGGTCAACTTATTTAAGTATGTTAGGAAAATTCCTCGTTTTGGTATTTATGTTCTAATAATGTTGAATGCAATACAGACTTTTATTCGTATATTACCTCTTTTCATCTTATTTTTAATTCCATTTTCAATGAATTTTTACCTGTTGCTTAGTCTTCCCGTAAGTTTTTACATTTTAAATTGGAATAGAAAATTGTAGACAACCTCTGATAATGTATTAAAGCGTATCTTACATACTATTGTCTTTTTGACATCAGAATTCGACTATGAATCTAGCATAAGCAACAGTGAATATCCTATGTTATATGTCATATTTTTCTGTTATTTATTTATTGGTTCTGTCTTTTTGATGAATTTATTGGTAAGGGCACAAAAGATCAAAATGGTGCCCAAAGTTAGGAAAAGTGAAAAACTTGGAATCGTAGCCAGCGATTTTTTAGTTTTCATATAAAAAAGTGTGGAAAAAGTTGCTATGAAACTCAAAAAGACGAAAATTTACCATTCTTTAGAAAAAAATTTTTTTTGAAGCTTAAATTAAAAAATCGTATTCTATAGATATGTTCTACAAGAATGATCCTTCAGATCTCGGTTTCCTTCACTCAAATGAGCACCTCAAATCGCTCGGAAGCGTGTTTATCGGCCGCACAAACCCTCTAGTACATGTTTCTAGCCAATTTTATAGCGTTTTTGGGGGTGTCGCAACTTTTTGCACTCTTTCGACAGCCGTAACCATTTTGGTGAGCCGTGAAGGGCTTTTAACGAAAATACATTTCTAACAAGTTCATTAACTTTCCTTTTATAGACTAGTCTGGCAGTTTCGGACACTTCTGTAGCTATAAAAGAGGCTATGGCGACAAGAATAGGTTTACAGATTGAGCTTATACTTCATGTAGAAGCATACTTACCAAAATGTCTACGTCGTAAATGGGCTAGAGGATATGAAGAATTTAGCACAATGGAAACAAATACTTGTTCTTGCGCAAAGTTTTGCACAAATACTCGCTCTTGCGCAAAGTTTTGCACATGTTTTGGTCTTCCAAAAGATAGTCTTCCAAAAAAAGAAAAGACTGATCAAGAAGTAAGCTTATTTATAAAAAATCGATCAAGTAATCATTTTATTCCAAATTTAGAATGTAGAGAAAAAATTATTTGATATTAATGAATCAAATCAAAAACTGGAAGAAAAACTAGATAAAATAATTAACCATATTAATTTATTAGAGGAAAAACTCAATACTATAGTAAAGTAGCAGTTAAGCAAGCTATATCAAACTTTACTAACAAGAAGAGAAAAAGAACTTATATACGCTCTCATTAGTTGCAAGAATTTGGTAATACCAAAAATGAATGTGTATTTTTTAGATTTATTTTTGTACTAGATTTACTTGTTCGTACAAGATTTTTTCAATCATAAATTTCTGCCTAGGTTATTTTGATCATCAAAATCATACATGGGCAAGCAGGGGGGTACTGGGCCCCAAAATACGAATTGGTTCCAAAGGTTACGACTAAAAAAATGTCAACAGGCGAAAAAGTCGAAATACGAATTCGTATACGAATTTTTTTTGGACCCTACGAATTGGAAATACGAAATCATAGTCAAATACAAATTCGTATATATGTTTTGGACGTATTCGCCGTCAAAATACGAATTGGTCCATTAATTTTTCCCCCAATATGACAAATTAGGGGGAGGGGTACAGTGTGTGGGAGACTTTTGCGCTCTCACATATGCGCGCACGATATTTGCATTTTCACATTTACGCCCCGACATATGTGCGTCGACATTTGCACGCCGACATTTGCTCTCCGACAGAGGGGGGGGGGGGGGGGTAAGCTCGTGATCATGTTTGATCACGGAGGGCGTAGGTATAGAAGTCTGAAAATGTTAAAAATTTGATCACGTGATATGTGAATGATCCCTTGGGTCGTGGTATTTGGACTATGAAGCAGACGGTTACGTTTCAACTACTATGGTTGCTATACTATTAAATAAGAACTCCGACCATAAAAAGTTGTCTTAATCAAAGTCCAATCGGTCCACACACGACTAAGAATAGAAAATCCGTATGATGTTTCGGAAAGCCTAGTCATACAGGGTGGGCCAAAAATATTTTTTTTTGTAAAATGCTTAGAAATCGTAGGGTTTTCATGCCCATTCAAAAAATTAAAAAATTTGATTTTACGACAAAAACATTTGGTCGCCGATGGGATTCGAACTTACACGTTCATATTAAAAACCGTGAACACTACCACTCAGCTATAGTGACAAGCTGTTTGGGAAAAAATTTTTTACTTTATGTTCTATTCAAAAAATAATAATTGTGGTTTAAAATTGATAGAATATAACGTAAAAAGTTGTTTCTCAAACATCTTGTCACTATGGCTGAGTGGTAGTGTTCACGGTTTTTAAATATGAATGTGCAAGTTCGGATCTCATCCGCTACCAAATGTTTTTGCCGTAAAATCAAATTTTTAAATTTTTTGAATGGGCATGAAAACCCCACGATTTCTAAGCATTTTGCAAAAATCCGCATTAAAAAATCTCTTTTTTTATCAAAAGATATTGAATTTTTAAATCCCGCTAGTTTGCTGAAACACCCTGTATATTTTATGGAGCTCAAAAAGTTCACTTTTTTACTAATAGCTCGTTTTCCTAAAAATGAGCTCACAAAATTTCACATGTGATTTTCTCTTTACTCGTGCAAACAAAAATTACACGAAGACAACCCGAGTATCGAGTAGACATGAATGACTTAAAATTAAAGAGTACCCCGTATAATTTTTCATAATTATATATATTTTTTACTAATAGCTCGTTTTCCTAAAAATGAGCTCACAAAATTTCACTACTCTTTAATTTTAAATGATACACGTATATCCGGTACTCGGGTTGTCTTCTTGTAATTTTCTTACATGAATATAGAGAATGTAAACTTTGTGAACTCCATGTGATTTTTGTGAACTTTGTGAACCCCATAAAATATATATAAGTAGATTTATTTTATTTTTTTGGGACTCTGAAACGTAAACCGTCTGCCTCATAGTTCAAATTCCACGACCCAAGAAAAATTTGTATCAATATTATAACTGATGTCGACCGACGAACTTTATCTCCCATCTATAGTCATTGTTGTAGTTAGCATTGTGATGATCTTTGGAGATGTTAACATTATTTTGGCTACCCTCAGATTCAAATCATTGAAGAATCCATGTAATTTTCTAATCGCTTTCAACGCATTCTCCGGCGTGGTGCTTCAATTCGGCATCTTTGTATATGCATACTATTTATTTTCGGGTGTTATTTACACGACGAGATTAACATGCGTTTATTGGCAATCCGTCCCGATTTTTTCGTCAATGTTCGGTTTGACGATATGCCTTGCGATCGGTATTGATCGCATGATTGGAGTTGTACTACCCTTTAAGTAATTTAAATTTTTGAAATAATTTGCTGGCTTTTAAACTCCTCCAATCAGGGGTCAAGTAGCGTGTCTAGTGTCGTGAATCTAGGATTCGCTGTTGAGTAAGAAACAGGCTAGTGAAAGCTTTATTTCTACACTAAAATTCTAGGCCAAATCGGCAAACTTTTACAGGGTTAGCCGATTTTTGCCCAGATCATACAAAACATTGTTAAAAATCAGGAGGTTCAGACAATGTACAAAAGCATAGCTTAAGATGGAGTTGCACAATTTCCAAGAATTTTTATAATACTATTTCTTAAATGAAAAATGCAACATTTTTTCGAGAGACGCAAAAAATGAGTCATAAGCTAAAAGAGGAAATTTTGAGGAAAATGTTCAAGAAATGGTGATCAGTAATCTTAATAAGCAAAAATTTAAAGACATATGTGGTGTAGCCAGGATTTTACAACAGTGGGGCTAATCAACGAAAGGGCTAAACGTGAAAATTTTTAATTCCCTCAAGAATTTCATTATTTCCTTTAAATTTCGGACGACAGAGGTCTAGCTCAGTGGTGCAGGGAAGTGGGGCACGGGGCGGGTGCTCCTCGGAGGCAAAATTCATCATTTTTAGCCAAAAATCGTTATTTTTTGACCATTTTCAGCTTAAAAAAGACAATTTTCAAAAAAATTTAGCACTTGTAGTGCTGTTTTACGCCTAAACTTCAAGATTTTAACAAAATCAATGCTTTAAACGAAAAATCGGAACCGGATCCGCAAATAAATTTAAATGGACCGTAACCGGAACTGAACGATTTTTTCGGGTCAGTGCCGTAACCAGGATTTTTTCATGGGGGTAAAATATCCCGACCCTAGTTGGCGACATTTTTTAATCAAAAACATTTTTTGTCCCTTGGGGGAGGGGATACATGTATCCCTTGTACCTCCCCCACCCCTCTGACTTTTTTCTCTCAAAGAAATCGACCAAAAGTTTCAACTTTTAGATACCGCCAACTTCCATCAAAGGCATATGTTTTCATATTAGTACTATTATCTCTTATCTATGCTTCAATTTACATTTATGCCAATTATCAATATAACTTATTGTCACCCAATGAGTTCGTAAAAAATTTTAATATACAGGGTGGGCTTAAAGTTCCCGATCACTTTAAAATTTTATAACATAAAACAATAACAAAACAACAAAAGTTATTCAAAATATCCACCCTTAGCTTCGATATATTTATTTAATCGTTTCGGGAAGTCATCGATAATCTTATTCAGCCGCTCCAGCGTGATTTCTTCATCCCAGACATTCACCAGAGCTCGCTTCAACGATGCAATTGTCTTATGTGGTTTCGAACAGGCTGCTGCTTCCAGAATGCTCCATACCATACATGACCAAAGATGGTAATAAATTACCACAGGGTTGTACGGTTGTGCCAACCAAAAAAGGAGGGTTATGCCTCAGCGCGAAGCGCCCAAGTTGTGCGAAGATAATAATGGGTTGTGCCTTTTTTCAAAAAAACAAAGGGTTGTGCTTTTTTAGTAAAAAATAGGGTTGTGCTTTTTTCAACAAAAAAAATACCATAATTGGTCATGTATGCTCCATACCGAGTAATCCAGCGCATTCAATTCAGGCATACGAGCTGGCCACTCTTCCGGCATGATGAAATCCAACTCTCCATATCCATTTTCATAATCTTTTTCATCTCGGAGAAAATTTTCTAGCCTTCATCTGGTAAAAGTTATAACCAAAAAAACGCTAAGCGTAGGAACCCCCAAAAACAAACATACGCGTCCCCAGGGGGATGCGTTAAATTACGTTTCATTTGGTTTTCATATATTTGTGTATAGTTATAAAATTTTAAAATGATCGGTAACTTTATGCCCACCCTGTAGTTAAAAATATAAAATTTTAGCACTGTTATTTGTTGGATAAGTGGTGCTAGTCATCCGAGTTTTAATGTTCCTAAAAATATTGCGCAAGGAATCCTTTGTGGATCAATTATAGTAGTGTACTCTATTACATGGTCGTTTTTATTGATGAAGAAAAGTAATCAGGCCAAACAAACCAAGCAATTTTAAATAAGTTTAGCTGTAAATAACAACCTGAAACAGTTCCTCAAACCCTTAACAATTATCATGTGCATGGTCGTATTTACGTGGCCTTTTATATTCTTGGCGAGTGGGTTAATTCATCAATATTTACCAACACAAAATTCCTTGACAATTGGTCTCTATATGGTTTGGGTAACACAATCGGGAAGAGCATCAGACTATTTTATATTTTTTGCTTTTAGGTATTTTTATTATTTTTTACCCCCTTCCCCCCCCCCCAAGGAGTACACGTTGGCGATATTATTTTGGCGTAAAAATGCTTCCATTTTTTAGAAAATCGAATTTTTTACGCAAAAATAACATCGCCAACGTTTTTCCCGCATAAAATTACCCTTAATAGGGCGATTTTGTGAGAAAATTTTAGGCAAAAACATAAGAGGGAACCAAGGCAATTTTTTTCAAAAAAATTTCAAAAATCACCTTTCAACAAAAAATTTTAGCGCCTATCGGCGCAAAAAACATAAGGCAGGCTCCTTTATGTTTTTTCGTGCCGACGGGCGCGAAAATTTTTTTTTTCATTTTTAAGCTAAAAATGCCAATGGCGTAGAGTGGAAGGGGAAAAGTTTTTGGAACGATTTTCGATGAAAATATTGAGATCAGCAAATCAGTGAACATCCCTAGTTTGGGGAAGCTCCCCGCATTCTCACGAACGGAGAAGGCAACTTTCATACATTTATTTTTTTAATTTTAGCCGAGACTATCGGAAGGCTTTTCTGCGACAACTTTCTTGGGTTCCGTATTTCGGAAAATTTACTCAATCTCAAACATTTATTACAACGACTGTTTTAAAAGCTATAAGCCCTCATATAATTCCTCAAAAATAATTTATAACTACTTATCAAGATATTTATTGTTCTTTGCTTTGTTCTATAAATTTAGGAAATTTCTCGCCAAGAGAAGAAAAATTCAGCACCGATAGCGCAGGAACAAGTGGCGCAAAATTCATCTTGAACGAGGGGGTCTTGAACGAGGAGGTCACCCCTGAAGTCAAATTTTCATGAGACAGTTTCATCTGTATATGATCCCACATACACTGCCGGTCATAAAGATAGAGTCACCCTAATTTTTAGGGGTTCTGGGCTCTGGAGTTAACAAGAATGATCGGAAACATTTTTAATAAAGAGAAAAACATAATTTCACACAAAAATTGGTATCCCGGGGTCAAAACTTAAAAATTATGCCCGATCCTCTCAAAACACCCCTTTTTTCTGTTGGACATAATTATAGAGCCACTTTCAAATAACATTATTTATCAACATGAATACAACAAAAATGAAACCTAATAATCTGTAGCACTTCCATTATGGTTAATAACTTGAAAATACGATTTTCCATGCTGTATACCAGGGTGTCTATCGTTTCTTGGTCGATTTCCACCAGAGCTTGCCAAATTGCATCTTTTAGCTTTTGTTGTAACGTTTGTTTTCAGCATATTCGTTTCACAAGGATTCCCCAGAGATTCTCGATCAAGTTTAAGTTGAGAGAGCAAGCAGGCCAACCTAATAAATCGATTTCGTTGCCATTACACCAAGCCGTAGTTGCCCGTTCTGCAATTCAGGTCCATTTCACTTGTGATCTTGATGCTTGTCTTGAGTTGAGTTCAACGCTGCACGGTAAATTCGACGCTTTTCTCGCGCGGAAAGAAAGCTTGTTCAAACGACCAGAATGCTTCTTTATGCCATATTCCGTCAGATTGCTCAAGTTACTGCTCACAACTTTGTGAGATCGCCTCAAAAACTGTGCCATCTGCCGGTTACTCTTTTCTTGCTCATGAAAAGCTTCAATTTTTTTCGAATTTTTCTTAATTTTTTACAATTTTTTCGAATTTTTTTCAATTTTTTCGATTTTTTTCAATATTTTCGATTTTTCGATTTTTTTTCAATTTTTCAATTTTTTACAATTTTTTCAATTTTTTCGATTTTTTTCAATATTTTTTTTCAATTTATAATTTTTCGATTCTTTCTAAATAAATGGATTATGTTCATTTTATGAAAATTTAAAAGATTGATGCAAAAATCGATTTTTCCACAACAAATTCAAAAAAGTTTGTGTATTACAACTAAGAGCTTGTAACAAATTCAAAATTTCAAACGCAATTATCTCGAAAACTACAACGATTCAGAACATGCCGTAAAAACAAAAAATGCTCCATTTTTCATGATCTTTTCGAATATATCATTTTTTCATATGGTTGTAAATTACTGGACTGGTCCTTTAAAAGACAAATGATACTTTCTTGAGTGTTCAAAGATTGCCTTAAACGGTTCGAGCGCGCTCCAAGTTGAATTTATTTAGTGAGATTAACGCACGGGGAAGTTTGTAAAAGTCATTTCGAGTCAAAATTCAAGAAGCAAAAAATTCAAAACCATATCCGAAGCTCAATACCATCGATTTTACGTGTACTTTTTAAATTTTTTAACCTCTCTAAAACACCCAAGATAATTTTTTTAGCAAAAATTTCTTTCTGGCAGATGTATTTCAATATGGAGAACATTTCTAGCGTGGTTTCGAAAAAATCCGAGATTTGTTCCGAAAAAATTTGTCGGCCTCTAATTTCTATTACTATGTGTAAAAATGGTTCGAAGTTTCTCGAATTTTTTCGAAACCACCAGGGACGTGTCTTATGGATGGTGAGGTATTAGGGGTATGGTTGATAGAGGGTTTCTATAATACAAAAATTTTGAGCCGAGGGAGATAGAGATTTTTGAAAGTGGGTATCATAAAATAAGCCTAAAATAGAGTCAAAGTCGAAAATCTCGATAAATAAAACATACTAGAAAAAGTTTTTGCCCCCAGAATAATAGACTGGGCATGAGGAAAAAATAGCAAAAAGAATTATTGAAAACGGATACGTTCTCGTCGAGATAGGACGATTTTATTCTCAAAATCGGGGGTCATTTTTATTCTCAAAATAGGAGTCATTTCCAACTTTCAAAGTCCCATATCTCGAAGAATTCGAGGTTTCGAGAAAAACCGCTTCATCCAGATTTAGATCTCGACGAGTGCAATCAATAGCAAAAAGAATTATTGAAAACGGATTAAGCCTCGATGAGATAGTGCTTTTTGAAATTGGTACCCTAAAAAACGTGAAAATAGAGCAAAATAGAGCTGGATATCCGGCTAACTCATAAACTATGAGGAGCACAAGCTTTTCTTTAGTGTATTCGTACTCAGTATAGTCGAAAACTTACTCCTATAGTAACTTTATTTCAAAACTCGGCGATTTAACTTTCTCGCAACCGACTCGCCGCCGTGGCTTGTTTTTTCGCAAAAACTTCATATTTCACCGTTTTTTACTATGCCCAACATAGTAAAAATAGTTTCTAAGCATTTTTGGGATGATTTAAAAAATTTCAAAAAATCGACTTTTTTTACCCCTAGGGGTCAAAATAAAGGTGTTATTCGAGCCCCCCCCCCATTTCCTTCAGAAACGCTAAAAAACGCTTTTTTTCGATGTTCTGAGGGCTCTATATCTTCGGGGAAGCCTCAATTGTACTTTTTTCGATTTTTCCCCGCCATTTTAGGACATAAGGAACGGTTTTAGCTAGTTTTGGAAAAAATTCGCATCTTTCCAATCTGACAGTTCCCTTGTGAGAACCAGTTTTTCAAATCAGAATAAATCATTTTTTATCATTCTATTTCCAACTTGAGTTTTTTATAAATAGGCCTTTCTCATTATAATCATTTTATCGAACATTTACTCGGCGAGTGTTTCGATAAAAAACATTCAGCCCTATCGTTTGAAATGTCATCTATCTTGTCGTAAAATCGGTAAAATTTGTGGCAGACTTAATTAAAAGAATGCATTGTAACATCCAATCAATTACGAATATTTTTCGTCGAATATGACAATTTGAATGAAAAATAAACCGAGCGCCGACAGCGCTCGGAAGAATTTGTCAGCCATGCCAAGTTTCCATCCGTCTGAACTCCATCGCAGCTGAGCTCCCGCCCGGCCGAGATGATCTCATCGGATTCTCGTGTCTATATACGTTTTTCCTTAAGGAATGGAGATTTGAAAAAGTAAAAAATCAATTCCTCGCATCAAATTACCTCTGAAATGTAATTCATCAATTGCCATTTTGTAAAACTGACAAAGTATCTTAAAAAAGGAATTTTAAAAAGCACAAAAAGTCAAAAATCGAAATTTTAGACGCGAAAATCGAATTTTTAGAACCGAAAATCGGCTCTAGCAAAATTGGAAACGTAAAAAAAGTTACAACAGCGGAAAATTGGAAACGCAACAATTTCTTTTTTGTCTAGCTTTCTGTCGAACTTATCAAAGAACAAAAACTTAGTGAAAAGTCCCTTTTGCTATCTATCTATCTACAGTACCGGAAAAAAACCTTGGTGATTTTTAAAAATCTTTGATTTTTCGTACATTTTATTCAACTTTAAGGCGACAAAACAATAAATAAACAACAGAAACAAAGTAACAACACAAGAGAAATGCTTAATATTTAGTTGGGTATCCCTTCGCCTTGATCACGGCCTTCATTCTTCGCGGCATCGACTCCACAAGCCCACACCGGAAGACGTGAAAGGATGGTTCCGGCACCCAGGAGTCAACATTCCGGTCATGAAGTGGCCAAGCCAGAGTCCGGATCTCAATCCAATCGAGCATTTGTGGGAGGTTTTAAAGCATCGCGTTCGTGGAAGAAAGTTTAGCAACAAGAATGAGCTGTTCCGAGCGCTGCAAGAAGAATGGAATCGAATACCCGTGGACACCCTTAGAGGACTTGTGGAGTCGATGCCGCGAAGAATGAAGGCCGTGATCAAGGCGAAGGGATACCCAACTAAATATTAAGCATTTCTCTTGTGTTGTTACTTTGTCTCTGTTGTTTATTTATTGTTTTGTCGCCTTAAAGTTGAATAAAATGTACGAAAAATCAAAGATTTTTAAAAATCACCAAGGTTTTTTCCGATACTGTATCTATCTATCTATCTATCTATCTATCTATCTATCTATCTATCTATCTATCTATCTATCTATCTATCTATCTATCTAATCTATCGGTTGTTTGATATTTGCACTCTAGTTGACATTTTATTTTTTTCAACGTTTGTTATAATAATGTTAAGATTTGAAAGTTTTTCCTAATATTTATCTTTTATAGTTGTGCCATATAGTATAGCTATACCGGTATATTGTATTGTTTTATTAGCTTCTCTTGACTGCATAAATAAAAGAATAGTAATTAGTAAAATTTTATTAGTAAAAAATGAGATCGTAAGAATTCACATGTCCTTGCTTTATGAAAAAGTCTGAAGCTACTATATACAATAGAGGGGGGGGGCCACCCACGTGAAAATTTTTTCGAAACATTTTTTCTAAAAATGACTAGGGGTAAAAACATGCGGGGAATCTGAATTCGAAATTTTTGAATCGAAAAACGCTTCCCTGATTCAGGGAAGGCGTATTGTGTATTGAAGCGAAAAGTCGCAAAAATGCGATTTTTGCCAAAAAAACGACCTAAAAATGTGTGGGGAACTCGAATTAACATTTATAATGATTCCTCGGACTCAAGAAAAGTTGTATATCGACGCGGAAATTCAGGGGAAAAATTTTTTCACGTAGGTGCCCCCTCCCATTATGTTGTAGCTTCAAAAATTCAAATTTGTTGAAATTTCAGTTTTCTACCCTTTTTTGGATCCTCTTTAGGTTTTGGATCAAAAATTCGAAAAATCTGAAAAGCATTTTCAAGCTTCGGGAATGCGCGCAAATGATTCCTCGCATTGAATCTCCTCCCCCCCCCATCTAGATAGTTTCCAACATATTTCTTGCCGGAGTCAGACTTTTTCTCATTTTGAACACATGTGAAGAATTAACTGATAAAACCAGAGAAAATAAACATTCAATTGATAAAAAAACAAGTGTATCGTCTTTTGTAGTAAGATATTTTGCTTGATTTTTATTGCTCATCTACAGATGGTGGAGCAGGGGTATTCGAGTTGCTATCTGGGTCAGGTCTTCCGGAAATACTAGGATTACTAAAATGTCAAAATGAATGCTTGTTTATAATCACTATAAATCCCTACGTTACGGGAATAGGATTATTTTCCAGGACGCTATTGCCTGTTGTATTTGGGGTTCCAAAATTGTTACCCACGCTTACTTGTGCTGGCGCGATCGTAAAAGTTTGTTGTCCCGATGTATCCACAGTACCAGAAGCACTAGAGAAGCCTGTGTTTGAAATTCCGCCTAATGGTGGCGATTGATGGCTATCAACACCGCTAGCGCTACCACCAAAATTACCACTTGATTGTCCGAAGTTGGTATTGCTTGTTCTAACTCCAAAGTTGTCCTGTGCACCAAGTCCCAATCCATGGAAACCGGCTAAAAAGTTTTTAACTTACATAAATGAGCTTCATTGAACTCACCATTGCTTCCAAAAATCCCTTGTCCAGGCTGAGAATTCCATCCACTACCTTGATTAGACTGGCCCCATCCACTTCCTTGATTAGGCTGGCCGTATCCACTTTCTTGATTAGGCTGGCCGTATCCACTTCCTTGATTAGTCTGACCGTATCCACTTCCTTGATTAGTCTGGCCGTATCCACTTCCTTGATTAGTCTGACCGTATCCACTTCCTTGATTAGTCTGACCGTATCCACTTCCTTGATTAGTCTGACCGTATCCACGTCCACTAAATTGTCCTCCTCTGCCTGGTTGAAAACCACTTTCACCGTCAACACTCCCTCCTTGAACATAAACATTCTGTTCCGACCACCTAGGAGGTTGGTTAAAAGTCCCACCTCCGTAATATCCACCACTTCCATACCCACCATAAGCTTGATCCATTCCATTGCTGTCGTAATTACCCGGTCTTGGATAGCTACCAAAGGCAACATGAGCACACAAAGTCACAAAAACTAACGAAATCATTTTCGATGGCGAAGGAAATATGAATGATCAAAATAACAGTTTTACACAATACTTAATTTTTGTATTCAAGTCTTCTTCTTTTTATATGCAGGAGAAATTTGACTTTCCCGACAAAACAGATTGTTTTAAAGATTAGAACTTGTTTTTTGTATCTCTCTCGCCGAGTAAACGTTGAGAAAGTTCGATGACATCTCGCCGAGTAAAAGTTGGGAAAATTTGAAATAATGAGATCGAATGATTCATTAAAAAAAACTAAAGTTAAAAATAGAAAAATAGAGAATGACCGATTGCTGATGTTGAAAACTGGTTCTTAGAATTATTTGAACCGTTGGAGGAAAAAATTCGTGACGATCATATCGTGACGATCAAGCCTAAGGCTAAACTTTAGCCTAAGACTAAGCCTTACCGTAAGCCTAAGGCTAAGCCTTACCCTAAGCCCAAGACTAAGCCTAAGGCTAAACTTTAGCCTAAGACTAAACCTTACCCTAAGGCTAAACCTAAGTTCCATTTTTTCCTATAATTTTGATGCAAAGTCTTTTGTAACACTTATTTCTTGAATTAAAAATTATACGTTTACAAAAGTGTTTATTTTATAGACCATTCCTTATAAGATGCATCGACTCAAAGCCTTTTTTATATTTTTAATTTTTCTCAAAAATACGATAGAACAACAATTTCAAATAAATTGCAACACTAGCAGCAATGTCGCTTTTCAACATATGTGTAATAAGTTACAACAAATTCATCGGCGGAGTATGGTAAGTTGACAGAACACGGCTATGTTATCGGTACTACGAAAGTGGTTCTTGGCTGATATATTCAGATTAGTCAGATCGTCCTACGACCTTGGATAAATCATCTAGTTGTGATTCAACTAGTGGATTTATCACATCATTAGGACTATCCTACCAATCTGAATATATCAGCTAGGAGCCACTTTCGTAGTATCGATAATATAGTAGAGGTCGCAAATATATCATGTCAACGTTACGTCAACAGATTAACAAACTGTCATTTACGTTGACGTATTGATAGAGCCTACAATCGTGCTATTGAAGAGTTACGTGTGTAAATTTACGTCAATTCCATCAATCAAATTGATGTACAAATCTGTCATTACGTTTATGCGTTTGCGACCCCTAGTTCAGGGCAATAGTTTCATTTTCAATTCACGATTTTAGAACAACGTATTCCCTGAGAATACCGATTCGATTACCTGTGATTCGGATGCACAAGGCTGTTCAAAACCTGGCACTGACATTTGGGAGATAATTGTTGGTGTTAAAGAATCTGATCTACCTGATAAAACAACCCTGGGAAATTCTGTTCAGAAACAAGAGTGTACAAATTTTCGACGCTTATGCCAGGCTTTTCATTTAACAGATTGTATTAAAAAGGAAGAATTTTCTCGATGCAGGAGCCCAAGTTTGCACTCTTCCTAATGGTCAAATTTTAAGAAAAGCTGAACGCAAAGAATATCGTACTCTATCAGATGACGAGCGTAATCGCTTTCATAATGCATTAAATAAACTCAAAGAGAACAAAATGTAAGGGGTTGACAGCAGGATTTTAAGAAAAATTTTGAATGTTTAGATATGATCAATTCCATGCATGGCATTATCATTTTTCTTATGGTGGTGGTGCTCATATGGGACCGGCTTTTGTATTATGGCATCGTGAATTTATCAAAAGGTGTCCATTTTAACTCTTCTGGCTGTGGGGTTTTCTAAATTTTTGCATAAAAATTATAGTACAGGGTGATCAATAATTTACTCACGTATTTAAAAAGTTCGCCAAAAATCGAGTTTAAGTCCATTTCAGTCGCCCGATAGATCATTCGATATCCACCATCGCCGAATTTTGTTAGCAAAAAAATGCTTTTTTTCGATGTTTTCCTTATTTTCAAAAAAAGTGCAAAAATTGAAAAAAGCAAAATTTTCAAAAAATCATATCTTCGGATTTTAAACGCTTTTTCAATAATTCTTTTTGTAAAAAATACCTCAGGATGCCAACTTTCTTTTATGAAAGTAATTATTAAAAAATATTTTATTTTCGACAAGATATGGATTTTTGAAGTTGGTGGATTTTCCAATTTTTCTTAAGTTTGCCAAAAATCGAGTGTAATTCGGATTTCTTCGAGCGACAGCAATCCTGAAAGTTGGGATTCTGAGAAAGTTTTTACAAAAAGAATTACTGGAAAAGCTTTTAAAATCGTGGAGATATGATTTTTTGAAAATTATGCTTTTTTTCGATATTTTCCTTATTTTCAAAAAAAGTACAAGAACTGAAAAAAGCAAAATTTTCAAAAAATCATATCTACACGATTTTAAAAGTTTTTTCAATAATTCTTTTTGTAAAAACTATCTCAGAATCCTAACTTTCAGGATTGCTGTCGCTCGAAGAAATCCGAATTACACTCGATTTTTGGCAAATTTAAGAAAAATTGGAAAATCCACCAACTTCAAAAATCCATATCTTGTCGAAAATACAATCTTTTTTAATAATTGTTTTCATAAAAGAAAGTTGGGATTCTGAGATAGTTATTACAAAAAGAATTATTGAAAAAGCTTTTAAAATCGCGGAGATATGATTTTTTGAAAATTATGCTTTCTTTCAATTTTTGCACTTTTTTGGAAATAAAGAAAACATCGAAAAAAAGCATAATTTTCAAAAAATCATATCTCCGCGATTTTAAAAGTTTTTTCAATAATTTCTTTTGTAAAAAATCCCTAGATTCCCATCTTTCAAGATTGCCGTCGCTCGGAGAAATCCATTATATACTCGATTTTTGGCAATGTTTTGAAAATAAGGAAAATTTCAAAAAATCGTAATTTCTTAGTATTTTTGGTCTAAAAAATTAAAAATAAAATATTTTTTAATAATTTTTTTCCTAAAAATATTTGGTGACAGTGGCTATCAAATGAGTGCGACTGAAATGGACTTAAACTCGATTTTTGGCGAGCTTTTTAAATACGTGAGTAAATTATTGATGTATATAACTGGCAGTGTAAGTCGAAATCGAAAAATAATGATAGACAAAATTTTTCCATTTGTTTTTAAGATGTTGTGCTTTAACAGCTTTTTTTTGTTACGATAAAATAAAATTTTGACTCCAGGAGATTGAACCCTCTCCGTTCCTTATGAATTTTGCGTTAATTGCTCCTTCGCTAGCGGCGCTTAGCTTTTTTATCTGGAGTGAAATGCTCTATACAAAAATTTTATTTAAAATTTATAAATGTCACAATCAAAAAATGCACGAAAAACATAATGGATGGATCATTTATTTAGACATTAGCACAATGAATTTTTACTGATATGTACGTAAAATTTAGAATAGAACTCAAAATCTATCATAGCGGTATAAAAAAATGTACTTTTCAAGACGAAAAAATTCACAACTCAAGAAGAAAAGGTAGAAGTAGTAGGTGTTTTGTTAAAAAAATAGCTGCTTATAGTCAATTTTCGCAGCAATCTCAAAATTTTTATTCTTAGTCAAGAGGTTAGTATGCCAGACGTCAGAAATGAAGGGGCGAATTCGGTTCAGCTCAGAGCGATTTTTTTTGCATCATTCAAAATTGGTGAAAATTTTTGTATATGAGTATTTTTATGCGAAGAACACGATGGTGATATTTTTGATCAAATTTTATTCGCAACCTAACAAAAACAACAGAAATAACAATTAACAACAACAAAAAAGATTATTTATTCAATATGGCCGCCATCGGCTTCGACACACGCCTTCAATCTTTGCGGGAAGTCATCCACGATCTTTCTTAACGTGTCAACACTAATTTCGTCTCATGCTTTCACCAACGCACGCTTCAAAGATTCGACGGTTGGAATCTTTGAAGTTTTGTGCATGCTTTTTTCTCGAGAATACTCCAAGTGCGTAGTCCAACGGATTCAAGTCCGGCGAGCCTGGTGGCCATTCGTTTCTTGAAATTAAGTCCGGACATCGATCTCGCAAAAAGTCTTGGGTCTCATTCGCCTTATAATTTCAATCTGTTTTTTACCACGTTCGTGCGCGCGAATAATAGCATCTCTCAAAATTTGTTAAGCTTTTCATTTTGTCACTATAAAAATAAAATTTAGGATAAAAATTCACTAAAAAATAATATAAAAGACGTGAAATTCAAAAAATCCGCATAATTTCCGGACACCCTGTATTTCAAGGCTCGGTAATGCGGCAGTAGATCATTCCTACCCTTCGCCTCAATTTGAACTTTCTTTTAAAAAAATTTGTTCAAAACTAGACTGGTCCTTTATTTATTTGAAGCGCTTTGCGTTTCGTGAAAGCATTTTGAATTGGTTCAGTTTCATTTTTTCCAAAAAACCTTTTTAGCAAACCCATTAGAATCTTCCTAAGCGCATGCCTATAAGTTTTCAAGACTGTTAAAGTAATCAAAGAATCACATATAGACGTCAACATATAAATTACATCAACCATGTTATTAACAAAAATAAAACTATCCTCAAATATTTTAAATGCCTCATAATTGAAATATTGAGTAAAAAGAAAAATGAATAGGTTGGTAAAAAGATTGATAAAAGCCATAAATGCTTGGAGGAAACAATATATTGATGCTCTTTTAGCATCAACTAAAGTTTGAGAATTACTATTGAGCAATTTGGCTTGTTGGTGGATTTTTATAAAAATTAAAATACAGAAAATCATTACAGAGGACATTACAGCAAAAAGGAAGATGGTATTGATAATATACAACTTTAAAAAATGAGTATACCAGTCTACAATAACAAATAATATATCAAAAATAAATATAAAAGCGATTAAAATTTTGGTAGTGAAAAAATCTTGGTAAAAGTTTGAAAAATACATATTTAGAAAACGATTCAACGCTACAGGAAAACATGATACTAGAGCCAAATTAAATATATATAGATAAAATATTTGGCTCAGAATATTACCACGCTCAAAAAGATGAAATTTCGTGGCGAAAAACAACATGTGGATCTCAATATAACAGCCTAGACTTATGTTCAAAATTATGGAGTTCAAAATTATCCACCGATAGTCTTCTTTAATTTGGCCACTTATAATAATAATAAAGAGTATAATGTATAGAGCAAGCATAACGTGGCATAAGGAGTAAACAAAAATATTTTTGAGTTCGAATAAATCTTCACAATATTGTTGTTTTTCGAGAGGGACAACAAAATCTGTATAACTAGCAGTTGAATTATGTGTGCAAAAGGTTGTCATATTATTAGTTCTAAAAATCAAAAAATTTTAGAGGATAGAACAGGGAGACTAAGTGCCTTCGGTGCTCATTGGATAGTCCCAAAATTTTTTTTGCGTTTTATGGTTCAATTTTTTCGAATTTTTTTCAATATTTTCGATTTTTCAATTTTTTTTTATTTTTTCAACTTTTTCGATTTTCAATTTTTTTCGATTTTTCAATTTTTTCGATTTTTTTCAATTTTTTCGAATTTTTTCGATTTTTCAATTTTTTTTTATTTTTTCAACTTTTTCGATTTTCAATTTTTTTCGAATATTTCTTCAATTTTTTCGATTTTTTTCGAATTTTTTTCAATATTTTCGATTTTTCAATTTTTTTTTATTTTTTCAACTTTTTCGATTTTCAATTTTTTTCGAATATTTCTTCAATTTTTTCGATTTTTTTCAATTTTTTCGAATTTTTTCGATTTTTGAAGTTTTTTTCGATTTTTTCAATTTTTTCGATTTTTGAAGTTTTTTCGAATTTTTCTTCAATTTTTTACAATTTTTTCGAATTTTTTCGATTTTTCAATTTTTTCGATTCTTTTCAATTTTTTCAAATTTTTTCGATTTTTCAATTTTTTTCGAATTTTTTTTCAATCCTTTACAATTTTTTTCAATATTTTCAATATTTTTTCAATTTATAATTTTTCGTTTCTTTTTAACCCGTTTTGGACGACTGGGTCATATATGACCCACCACAAAAATTGACCTGTATGTCATAAATTTTATTATAGAGTCGAAATTTTGATAGCTCAAAATTTCGACTGGGTCATATATGACCCATCTCAAATTTAACAGTATTTTGAAAAATTCAAACGGATATATTTTCTATACCATTTTTAAGTATTTTTGCATAAAAATTTTTCGCCCAAAATTTTTCTCCAGAATTCTCGTCCAAAATGGGTTAAATAAATGGATTATGTTCATTTTATGAAAATTTAAAAATTAATGCAAAAATCGATTTTTTTTCAAAAAAGTTTGTGTATTATAACGAAGAGCTTGTAACAAATTCAAAATTTCAAACGCAATTATCTCGAAAACTACAACGATTCAGAACATGCCGTAAAAACAAAAAATGCTCCATTTTTCATGATCTTTTCGAATATATCATTTTTTCATATGGTTGTAAATTACTGGACTGGTCCTTTAAAAGACAAATGAGGAAGTATGAAAGTCATTAAAGAAAAATGAGAATAATTTTAAATAGCACTAGTTCTATGAAATCATGTCTTTACATAAAATTAACTCACTAAATTTGATTACTGACTAGATTTTAGTATGCTGTAAAATTTCTAGATTGAAAAAAGTATATTATCCTATTTTCTTAACACCCGGAGGACCGACTGTTACCTTGGTTGCAAATGAAAGATAATGTTGTTTGTATGAAAAAGAAAAAAATATTCAAGGGCTCTATAAACTTCCACAACGATTAATTAAAGGGGGACCCACTTTTATATCCAAATCTCTGAAAAAATATTTTTTAAATGACTCTTATAGGGGTAATTTTATGCGAGGAATCGATTGCGCGCATTCCCGAAGCGTGAAAATGTTTCCTTGACCCTGATTCAGGGAAAAATCTTGATTTTAACACAAAATGTGTTAAAAACCGCAATTTCGGCTATTTTATGTCAAAAATCAAGATTTTTCTCTCTGAATCGAGACCAAAACAGCGTTTTCATACTTCGGGAATGTGCGCAATCGATTCCCCGCATAAAATCACCTCTATAGGAGTCATTTTTTAAATAATTTTTTCAGAGATTAGATATAAAAGTGGGTTCCACTTTAATTAATCTTTGTGGAAGTTCCACTTTTTCGCTGTGGAAATTCCGTTGTGGAAATTTCGTTGTGGAAGTTCCTAGAGCCGATTCAAGGGTTGAGTGTCTGTGGCACCAGTTTTTTAGTTATACCTAAAAAGCGCATATTTACTTTGTTTTGACTATAACTCAACGTAAAAATTGAATCAAGAGCTCATCAACTATTCATATGAAAGCTAAGAATCTACCCTACAACTTTTACATAGACACTTATAGCAATCTTTCGCTTTAATAAATAGATAATCGCCCAAAAATAGTGAAAATTACGGTTTTTTAAGAGATACTTTCTTGAGTGTTCAAAGGTTGCCTTAAACGGTTCGAGCGCGCTCCAAGTTGAATTTATTTAGTGAGATTAACGCACGGGGAAGTTTTTAAAAGTCATTTCGAGTCAAAATTCAAGAAGCAAAAAATTCAAAACCATGTCCGAAGCTCAATACCATCGATTTTACGTGTATTTTGTGAATTTTTTAACCTCTCTAAAACACCCAAGATAATTTTTTTGGCAAAAATTTCTTTCTGGCAGATGTATTTCAATATGGAGAACATTTCTAGCGTGGTTTCGAAAAATTCCGAGAGATTTTTGTCGGCCATTAATTTCTATTACCATGTGTAAAAATGGTTCGAAGTTTCTCGAATTTTTTCGAAACCACCAGGGACGTGTCTTATGGATAGTGAGTATTAGAGGTGTGGTTGATAAAGGGCTTCTATAATACAAAAATTTTATTTAAAATTTATAAATGTTATAATCAAAAAATGCACGAAAAACACAATGGATGGATCATTTATTTAGACATTAGCACAATGAATTTTTACTGATATGTACGTAAAATTTAGAATAGAACTCAAAATCTATCATAGCGGTATAAAAAAATGTACTTTTCAAGAAAAAAAAGTTCACAACTCAAGAAGAAAAGGTAGAAGTAGTGGGTGTTAAAAAAATAGCTGCTTATAGTCATTTTTGCAGCAATCTCAAAATTTTTATTCATAGTCAAGTGGTTAGTATTCCAGACGTCAGAACTGAAGGGCGGATTCGGTCCCGCTTGGAACGATATCTTTTTGCATCAATCTAAATTGAAAAAATTTTTGCATATGAGTATTTTTATGCGAAGAACACGATGGTGATATTATTTTTCCATAAAAATTAGATATTTTTTAAATTCTCAAAAAACGTCAAAATTTTATATTAATTTTTAGGAAAAATAGTATCACCATCTTGTTCCTTGCATACACATACCCATATGCAAAAATTTTTATCAATTTGGATTGATGCAAAAAGAAATCGTTCCGAGTGGGATCGAACTCGCCCCTTTAGTGCTAATTTCTGACTTTTATCCACTTGACTATGATTGCAAAATTTTGAACAATGTGTGAAAAAGGACTATAGAAAAATATAGAATATTAGCTAAATACTAATAACTAGATGTTAAAAATTTGGCATAAATAAGTAAATTTGAATTTTTTAATTTTTTCAAATTTTCGAAAAAAATAAGTCCAACTGTAGACCATAAAAAGTAAAAATTTTGTGGAAAAAAATATAAGTGAAGTTACCACATGGCAGTAAATTTTTATATTTAAAAAATGTCATAGATTTTTTGCGTAAATTTTGAAATTTGGAATTCTTTTTAGTAGAGAGGTTGTTTCGTCGGCACCCAAACACGTGGCCGAGACTGTTCGTTGATATTTTGGGTGACCTTGTACATAATTTCATCGAAGTTATGTCCAGTTACGATGCCTGAAAAAAATTAATTTTTAAGAAAAAAATTTTAATTTTTGAAGAAGCTCTTTAAAAAGCGCAAAAAATTTTTGACGCAGGTAGGATTTGAACCCTAGACGAAATGCAGAGGTTTTTGCTGTTTTACTTATTGCGCTATGTAGGCAAAAAGGGGTTACGCGTCATTTGAGGCCGGGCATTTGAGGTCCCAACATTTGAGGCCCCGACATTTGAGACCTCGACATTTGAGGCTTAAAGGGGGTTCAAATTAGGGCCCTTTCTCCAAAAAAATTTTCTCAAGTGTTGGGCCTCAAATATCGTGGCCTCAAATGTCGAGGCCTCAAAAGTCGGGGACTCAAAAGTTGGGCCTCAAATGTTAAGCCTCAAATGTCGGGGCCTCAAATGCCCGGCCTCAAATGACGCGTAACCGGCAAAAAGGTCGCATAAAAATTTTTTGTGACAAAAAGCACAAAAAAGTTCGGACACAGGTGGGATTCGAACCCTAGACCTTAAGCATGAAAATTTGCTGCTTTACCAATGCACTATATGAGCAAAAGTTTGAATCTTTTAGAAAATAGCTTTATTTATTCTTTTTTATTTTTTAAAAATTTTTAAAATTTACTTGTAAACAAATCGCCGAAGCTTTGTTCGATACGTTGACATCGTTCAAATTGTTTATATGCTTCTTCATCGGAAAGTTGTGGATCCCAGTCCCTAAAAATTCGTGTTTGAAAATTGTTATAAATTAAAAAATCAATTTTTTCGAAATTTTCTGGCCCCTTACTTAATTTGATGATGATTCATGGGCTTAACAAAAACGGCAATTGGATAAATATTGGCCGTATTTTGAAGACGTCGAATAGCGTTTCCACTCACATCAAGGATGCAATGGCGTCCCTACAAATTGATTAACTTTTTAAAATTTTTCACAAACAATTTTTTACAAAAAAATTTATAGAATGTACCAAGAAACAACATTTTTGCGCGAAATTTTTCAAAAATTTTCAAGTGTTTTTTAAAATTTCACCAAAATAACCCTCTAGGGGGCAGACTTTTCTATGCGAGGAATCGGTTGTGCGCATTTTTGAATCTTGAAAACACTTCCCTGACCATGATTCAGGAAAGCAAAGTGTGTATTGAAGCATAAATAGGCTAAATCAGAGCCAGGGAAGAGTTTTCAAGACTCGGTAATGCGATCAATCGATTTCTCGAATAGAGAAACCTCTTAAAAATTTTTTAAAAAAGGCTTAAAATTTTTTGTTTACTGGCACGAAAATCCTGAAAATCAAGGTAAATTATTTTTTTTAAAATTTTTACCGAATTTGCAACTTCTCGAACAGCATTTATGCTAGTGCCGTATAAGTTGTTTTGGAACTGTCCGGCTTCGATAAAGAGATTGTTTTTGACGTCACGCTCCATTTCAGCTTTTGTCACAAAGTAATAGTCTCGTCCATGCACCTCATTTTCTCTAGGTGGCCTTGAAGTGTCTAAAATTGGAAATTTAAAAATTTCTCCAAAAAATATATTTTTTTTCAAGAAATTTTCAAAAATTGCCAAATTTTGGGTTTGTCAAAAAAATTTTGAATTCCTCTTGGGTTTTTTTGAGAGGATATGGTTAAAGTTAGAATTTTTTTTAGAGGGGGTAGAGAAATCTTTTTTGATCGAAGGGTGTAAAAAAATTATTGGTGGGAGCGGATCAATTTTTCATTTTTTTTATCTCCTTACGTGGAACACAGCTGCTGAATCGATCCGGATATCTTCCAACAAGTTCATCATTGATTCGATCTTTCATAGCACCCAAAACAATCACTGGACGTACATAATTGACTAAAAAAATTAATTTTTTTGATGAAAAATTTAAAAATTTACTTGGTTGTAACTCCACTGGTTCATACGAAAAGATTGGTTCATCTGCTGCTCCCACTAAAAATAGATTTTTTAAAATTTTTTACAATTTTCAATTTTAAAAAATTCAAAAATTTGCATAAAAGCCATGCAGTGAGTGCTTTTTGAGAGAAAAAATTTAGCACACTACAACGAAAATATGAAAACCCACAATAGTCAGAATCACTGGTGTATGAAGTGTAGGTGAAGCCATAACTGGCACTTGGTGAGTGTTCTGTGAAAAGTGCAAGATAGAAAATTTTGCAGAGAAAAATAAATTTTTTCAAAATTGAAAAATTAAAATATTCAATGAAAAAATAGGACATAAAAATGTTTGCCTCAAAAATTTTTAAGCCAAAAAATAAGGGATAATTTTTGAGACCAAAAAAATAATTTTTGAAAATTAAAAATAGAAAATTTTTTTTGATTTTTTAGTTCCAAATTTGTTAATTTGATAGATGAAGAGGATTCCCAATTTGTTTCGCTCAAAATTTTGGGATACTCATTTTTGTGCAAAAATAAAAAATTTACAACAAAAAAATTTTTTTCTTACGTTCTTGATCAGTAAATTCGTTCAACTTTTCAGTCGATTTCACGAATGGGAATTTTCTGGAGAACGAAAGTTGGGTCCTTGAACCTCGGCGACCTTCTAGGCCACCTCCACCACCTGCCATGGTAGCACCACGTCCGAGACTTTGACTACCAGCGTTGAAATTGACCTGAAAATAAAATAAATATTTTATTTTTTTAAATTTTTGAGTTTTGTGAAAATTGAATTTTTATTAAATTTTTTATCAAAATTTGTTCAAGTTTGACTTTTTTATGATTTTGAGAAGAAAATTTTTTTATTTATTACTTGTTTCCTGCGCATTCGCTCTCGTTTTTCAACGCGTTTCTTGGATGGGATTACGCCTTCCACTCCTTCATCTCCATTTTCAGCCACTTTTCTTGCAGTCCACCATTCATCGTCGCTGAAAAAATTTTTTTGAAAAAACCTTCAGATGATTTCAGGAGGAGGGGCAAACGATCGCATTGATTTCCCTCTAATGCCGTCGACTTTAGGCAGTGGTGTAGCCAATGGAGGGGAGATCGTCCCTGTTAAGAAAAGCGTCTCTTAAAAATTACCTAGCGTTAATGATATGTAGGACGTCACCATAGCGGAATGATAAAGACCGATGTGGAACACCAGTGTCACGACTTGGATCACTATCGAATAGTGCTCTAAAATTAATATTTTTATTTTTTCGAAAATCAAATTTTTATTCCATCTTTTTTTTAAAATTCGACTTTTTTGGAATTATTCCAAGTTTTTGTTATAGCCATAAGTTATGCACAATTTTTGAAAATTATTAAATGTTTTGAAATTAAATTATCAATAGGGAATTTGAAATTGGGCAAAAGTTTTCGGACTCGAACCCGGACTAGGCTCCTGGCTATCGTCCAAATGCACTACCATTATGCTACCGAGACCTCCAACTGATGCCCGTTAATTCCTGGTGAATACTTGGCAGTATATTTACATTACTCACACTGTGACTAACACATGTGTGCCATTTGACCGATTAACAGTACAAGACGGACGTAGGGATTATCGATAGGTGATAGCTCTTATTCTTGGTCTCGGCGTGTTAATCCGAGCTCCAAAATTCTCAAAAATGAGAGCTATCACCTATCTGTAATCTCTACGTCCGTCTTGTACCGTTAATTGGAAATTAACCAAAAATTAACGGGCGTCAGCTGGAGGTCTCGGTAGCACAATGGTAGTGCACTTGGACGTAGTCAGAAGGTCTGGGTTCGAGTCCCAGTTGGGTCTAAAAACTTTTGCTCAATTTCAAAATTCCCTGTATTTCCACGTCTCGGCGTGTTAATCCGAGCTCCTAAATTCCCAAAAATGAGTCTAAATTATCAATAGTTTCAAAAAATCTTTTTTTTCTCTTCAAAATCTCTTACTTCACATATAAATCCCTTCTAGGCACCACTGGCTGTGGTTGAACGTTCTTGTTTATGAGGTCATTTCTGAGGCGCTCCACTTTGTCTTCGAATTGTGCAAAGTCTAAAGTTTGATTTTTTTAAATAAGGGGGTTAACTTTTTACCATTAGGTCGGTATTGAAGCAACATTTGGACATAACTGTTAGGTGGACAAGCTTTTAGGGCCAAAGCGGCCTCGTTATGGTTAGCATTTTGGAGGTTAACATCATTTACTTTTAAGAGAATGTCACCCTAAAAAATTTTTGAATAATTTTTTCAAAAATTGAAATTTTTTACTTTTCTAACATTCCCGCTTAAGTCGGCTACTCCTCCTGGCAATACATGACTGACATAAATCGGCTCTCCATCTTCTCCCCCAACAATATTGAAGCCGAGACCACCATCTCCTTTCCTCAGCACAACCACCCTGGGCTCCAGAGGGATAGGTTCGGATGGAACTTGATGCGGTGGGTAGGAAAGGTGGCCGTGAGAGCCATAGGATTGATCGTGGGGTTTCAACTGGTGAAGAGAGCCTGGAAAAAGAATAAGTTGGGGTAGGAAATTTTTGTTGAACTTTACCTCCTCCCAATGATCGGGAGTCATCCAAACTGGGTGGCACGAAGTCTGGATGAGGATTTTTCAAATAGTACAAAGTGACTTTGTTCCCAGTGGATTTAAGTGTGTTGACGGCAAATTGGTGGGTCACATTTTCTAATATGGTGTTGTCGACCTAAAATATGCAAATTTTAAAATTTTATTTTCATTTTTTAGTTATGTATTAGGTTGGAAACTAAGTTTTAAGACTCATATTAAAAATCAAAAATTTTCGGTTGCAAACGAAAAAATTTGTATACAGTTTTCTCAATTATTCTTTGAACTATCATTTTTATATAAAATTTCACTTTTTTTCAGTAAAATGGAAAAAAATAGAGGCATTATTTGCGAACTACTGAAATTTGAGTTTGAGCTGGGTCACAGCGCAAAAGAGGCCATGGACAACATCAACCGATTCAAAGGGAATGAAACTGTGTCTAAAACGACAGCTTATTTGTGGTACTCGAAGTTCCGAAGCAACAAAATGGATATTGAAGACAAAAAAGGTCCAAACGCCCTCGGGAAGTCGACCGAGTCGCTGTCGTCAGCGCTGTCGAAGCCCATCCGTTGATGACTACGCGCATGTTGGCCGAAGATTTTGAATGCAGTCATATGGAAATCGTAAAAATATTGCATGACGCAGGTTAGTCTTTTGATTTAAGGCGAGGTGGACCCTTTTTTTCGCTGTCGTCAACGCTGTCGAAGCCCATCCGTCGACGACTACGCGCATGTTGGCCGAAGATTTTGAATGCAGTCATATGGAAATCGTAAAAATATTGCATGACGCAGGTTAGTCTTTTGATTTAAGGTGAGGTGGACACTTTTTTTCAGGTAAAAAATGGCTCAAAAGACGTTGGGTTCCAATCTCTTACTGAATTCTTCGATTCTAAGGACCGAGAATGGTACCGCTGTGGGATCCACCAAATCAAAGAACAATGGAAAAAGTGATAGAATCTGGCGGCAAATACTTTGATTATTAGTTATTTGTTGTTTTGTTCATTTTTTGTTCAATAAAATTTTGATTTTTAATACGAGTCTTAAAACTTAGTTTCCAATCTAATACTATGATGCAGCTACGTTGAAATTACACCACTGCCTGTATCTGACTCAACCCTGCTCATGAACTATTCCCTCTCTGCTATAACTTTTTCCAATTTTGGGTTTTGTCAAAACATACCGCTAAAACCTTGTCCATGGGTTGAAGTCTGCCATCATAATATGCAGCTCCTTCTTCAATGATACGAGTGACATAAATTCCAGTGTCTCCTGGAACATGTTCGTTGCCGACACCGCCAGCTATGCTGAAGCCTAGGCCTTTGGATCCCTAAAAATGATTTTTTGATGAGTGTTAGACATGATGGCTTAACCCATGTCGATACTTCGATTTGACAAAGTCTAGTCGATCCAAAGTTTAGCCTCCCCCTCATCCCTTCGAGTTTTAATCCTAGATCCCCTTCCTCCTGAGTTTAGACCCTACTACCCCGGCATGAATCATCTGATCCGTTAGCCTCGAGGCTAGGGCCACGGCGTACCAAAATTCTGAAAAGGTATTGAACTTTTGGTGGGGCCATTTTCGCTCTCTAGTAGAAAACGGACCAAATTTAAAATTTTTTTAAACTTTTACCTTATACAACTCCAACTTCCTAACTCCGGGCATTTGTTCCAAGCGTTGAATTTCCGGTGGACTTCTCTGGACAGGAATTGGAATAATTGGGGAATGTTTTTCGAGCACAGGTGCCGGTAGGTTGCTATAGCTTGGAAATCCTGTTGATCCCGGACTGATATGTTGGCTGCTTGGTACTCGATCCCTTAAAAAGCCATCACTAGACGTGTGGTGTACAATTCGAGGCTGTGCTGGCTTGGGACGTTTGACGAGAAGGCGGACGACGGAGCCAGAATTTTTTAGGGCATCAACGGCAACTTGGTGCTCGACATCGACGGTATCGGTGTTGTTGACTTTGAGAATAACATCGCCGACTCTAAACTTGGGTATAGTTTGTTTATTCACAGTGGCGGATCCAGGGGCAGGAGGGCATGCCTCTGGGTCCCAAAACCGAAAATTTTGACAAATAGCAATTTCCGATTCCCTCGTATGGTGACGTAGATATAAAGTTCACTGGAAAAATGAGGACTTTACCTAGTTGCTCCCTCAAATGAAATTCCAGAACGGCTATTGGCACGTCGGTTTATTTTTTTATGCCTTACTTAATCCGTCCATCTCTCGCCACAGCACCCCCTTTGGAAATCTCCGTCACTCGAATATAATGGTCCGGATCATCGCTCCGATCTCTTCCTCCACTAATCGAAAATCCTAATCCGGTTTGATTCTTCTCCAAGACCACATCCTCCACTTCCCATTCCACGCCGTGCTGATCAATTAAGCCATTCGACTGAAATTTCAACTTTTGATACAAAAATAATTTAAACAACTTTATAGAGCATTTCTCGGCATAGGAAAAATTCATGACCATGGTGAATTGGTAAACGTCTTAATTTGCACTTAAATGGTCGAGAGTTCGATCCTGCTAGGGGCGTGAATTGTTCTGTTCTACGCCAAATTTTATAATAGGGTTTCTTTAACAACTTTTTTGAATATATCAAAAAATTTCTCACCCTGGGGGGTGACCGAACCCTAGACCATTTGAGTGCAAAGTGGAGGCTTACCACTTCACCATGGTGATGAATTCGTCACTCTGGCGAGAAACCCCTATATTATTATGCTAATATTGTATTAGAGTATGTGTTAATTAAGCCAAGGAAAGAAAAAGTGCCATGACTCACCGAAGTGGTCTCTGTTTGAAAACCTTTTGGTCCATCAACAGTTTTTGTATTGACTTCCGAGGTCAGCCAGCCATCTTTGGTCTAGAAAAAACGAAAAAAATAGTCAGAAACATTGTTTAGAAATTTTGGAAAATGTTAATTTGTAATAAAATTTGAGAGGAAATATTTTTAAGACTAGCACGTAATACAATCTCACACAAAAAGTGATCCAAGGGGTTGGCCGTCCGATCTGGCAAGTTAAGCAACGTTGGGCCCACAGGTTTCAAAAAATTTTTGCTCAATTTTTTGTACAGGGAGAGTTAAAAAAGTGCATTTTTAGAGCCCAAAAAATTTTTTGAGAAAAATTTTTTACTAAAAATGACCCATATAGGGGTAATTTTATGCGGAGAATCGATTGCGCGCATTCCCGAAGCATGAAAACGCTTTCTTGACCCTGATGCAGACAATGGAGTTGGAGTATTGAAGCGAAAATCGAAAAATTTTCTTTTTTGCCCTTTTTTGGTAAAATTGTATTCAATACGGGATAAATGTTATATTCATAAGGGAAAAATTTAAGACGGGAAAAATATGCAAAAAACTTGTTTCAATAAGAGAGAAAAATTTCTTCTCATATGGCGCATGGCGCACCAAAATGCCGAAAAGGTACAAACAAGGGTCAAAAATATAAAAAAATTTCGCCAATCTACTCAGCTCGCCGAGCGCTTCAAAGCGAGTACCATATCATGGGATTTTGGGGGTTTGACCCAAGGCCGATTGGCAAGCGTGCTCTGCCTTCACTCATAGAGCGTGAGTTCGATCCCGCGCCCAAAAGTCAATTTTTTATTTTGTTAAAAAAATTTTCACCCAAACCATACATGAACAAGGAGGGGAACAAGCTACCTAGAGGCTATATGGTATCAACCAACAAAAGGTTGGCACCCATTTACATTACTTAAAAAAATGTTATATAGCTTTTATGTTTTGGGTTATATCCCGAGGCTCGGCTATGTAGCCTTGAAACTTGGAATCAAAGTCTCAACTTAGACTGCTTCCCGCTCCGAGGCTATATGAATCTAACCTTTGGCTCAATGCTAGCTACATGGGGGCAGTCCCCCTTTGGTAATGTATGACCCAAACCCCCATGATATGGTACTCGTTTTGGAGCACTTGAAGCTCTCGATTGGCGAATTTTTTTAAAATTTTGATCCCTGCACCTATCGGCATTTTATGCGCCGTGGTGAGAGGTTTATAGCCAAAAAATTAAAATTTGTATATTTTTTCATGCATGTAAATTTACCAATTGCTTCGATTGCTCATGATACGAATATGTATGCGAAGAAACATTCGTTTCATAGCCATTTGTATAGCCGGCTGTCGTCGCACCAGTTCCAATAGGCGCTGTGGCTGTTGTTGTCGACGAGGGGAAACCCCGGTCAAAGCTCTGAAAAATTAGACAATCAAATATGAATCATCTCATCATCGAAAAATTTATGCGCGAAAAAATTTGTACGAAGAAGAGGAAAAATGAATGACTTACGTCAAGATGATTAGGCTGGAGTTTGGAAAATGTGCCACCGAATGGTGGATTGTTCTCCCAACGCTCGGCTAACTTTTTTGTCTCGTAAGTTTTACGATCTAAAGTGATGCGTTCATTCAGGAGGGTGTTATCGTAGAAGTCTTGGATATCTAAAATTGAAAATCAAATATTGCGAGAAATGTTTGGTCCACATAACAAAGTGGTAAGTGGCGACTTTTGCATTTTTTTTATTAGAGTTGTTTGAAATCCAAAAAATCAAAAAACTTTTCTATTTTTATCTTCAACAGGTTCGAAATTTTTGCATACCCATAGCCAAGTGGTTAGGACACCAGGCGCACGCATTGAAGGGGTGGGTATGATCCTCTGAGAGCGATTTCTTTTGCATCATTCAAAATTGATGAAAATTTTTGCATATGGGTATTTTTATGCGAGGAAAAAAGTGAAGAGACTACCGAATCCGGTAAAGGAAATGACACGAACGTTACGAGATAATAGGCTAAATTGCTTAAACACAGTCGTTTGGTGTTTCGAAACTTGACATTTCAAAACTTTTTTATGTTGTTGAGGATTACTCTGGAAATACAAAGCCAATCCTGATCGTTTTGGTGTCGTTAGAAAGTTGGATTTCGTAGCGAATGACACCAGAATCATACCATAACTCTTTCGGGTTGTGGAGATATTGCATAATTAGTAAAAAATGTCAGTTTTTTCGACATTTTTTGAATTATGCAATATCTCCGCAACCAGAAAGAGTTATGACATGATTTTGTGACGTTAAATTGGTGCGAAATCCAGCTTTCTAACGACACCAAAACTATCAGAATTGGCTTTGTATTTCTCGAGAAATCCTCAAAGATTTAAAAAAGTTTCAAAACATCAAATGGCCGAAGAAACTACCGATTCCGGTAAAGAAAATGACACGAACGTTACAAGATAATATGGTAAATTGCTTAAACACCACCAGGCAGTGCCAGTACCATATCTACTATTCCAGTCATCTCCAGGGAAATCCAAGAAAGGAGAAACATTATCAAACAAAGATTTTACAATGAAATGGTTGCCTCAAGCTTCACGTGAGCAATCAAGAAACTGCTATGATAAACAAGGAGTAATATGGCATATAACTCATGCATTGGTACTCAAAAATACAGAAAGTAATGGAAATTCATTATTTTAGCGTTGAAATTAACTTTTAGCGACGAAACTGAAGAAAACGAAAAAATAGAATCAAAACGCAAAAGAAGAAGCCTTGATTCTAGTTTTGATTCTATTCTCGAAGAAAAGCTCAGGATCATAGAAGAGGCGGCAAAAAATCGAAGCAATCATTAGTTGGCGCACGAATTTAATCGACCAAGATCTACAATCAAACGAGTATTGAAGAAACGAAACAATACAGTCTAAGCTATTTAAGGAGGAAGAAATGCAACGCACAAAAGTTTGAATCCGCCGAAATGAAGGCATTGGAAGAAGAGCTTCTGAGTTGGATGGGAAAGTGAGAAGCGAGAACAACATGGTAACTGGTGACTTGTTAAAAGTTAGTTTTTCAGTTTTTTATCAGTAGGTTAAAATTTCTGTTTAGGAGAAGGCTCTAAAAGTTGCTGAGGAAAATGGGATCAATGATTTTTAAAGCGAGCAATGACTGGCTGGATAAGTTCAGAACGCGACATTTGATAGTTTTCAAAAAATTTCAAGGAGAAAAATCAGGAATCGACGAAAGAGCACTGAATCTATGGCAACGGAATTTATATTTTCCCAAAAATTACCCCCAGAGGGGTCATTTTTAGAAAAAATAAATAAAATTCCAGGACCCAAAAAATCACAAAAATCCACCTTTTTGGGCATCCATTTATATTTTACTTACCACATAAGGCTTGGAAGAGGTTTGTCTTGAAAATACCAATAACTTTTTCTATGGCATGTTTGAGCTCGGCATCTGAAGGGCGGCTTAATTCGGCATGAAATTCTTCTAGCAGTTCAAGGGCACGATGTGCCTCTATAAAAATGATTTTTTATAAATGGAAATTTATGATTGGTTTTGGGGGGGGGGGGTAAAATCTCTTCTTAGTAGGGGAAGGGGTGGGTAAATTTTTTGGTGAGAGGACGGATTGGTTCAATTTTTTGGCATGGGGATCATTTTTTATACTATTTTTATTTTAAAATTTGTATTTTGTTGAAAATTTTAATTTTTTGGGAACAAAATGGAAAAATTAGTCATTTCTTTTTATAGATACATCAAAGAAAATTCTTGTGAAATTACACAAAACCGATGGCTTTCTCATAAAATTATGAATAAGCAATCAAAATAAAACTTATCATAAATTAGTCACTGTTTGAACTTTAAATTCATAAAAATTAAAAATTTAACAAAAATTTAGGAGCTGTCCTAGCTGGTGGAGTCATTCAACAGAGTTCAAAAAGATGAGTTAAAATTTTTTCATGATTTTTTCAGAAATGACCCTTATAGGGATATTTTTATGTGAGAAAACGATTGCGCGCATTCCCAAACCGTGAAAATACTTCCTTGACCCTGATTCAGGGAACGAATCGGTGTATTGAAGCGAAAATCAAACATTTTCGGATTTTTATGAGAAACCGTCGATTCTTAGGTTTTTCTTGACGGAGAATCGATTGTACTCACTCCCGAATCGTGAAAACGCTTCCTTGACCCTGATTCAGAGAAAAACCAAAAAATCCTTTTTCAACAAATAAAGCACGCGCAAACACATTTGTTTATAATAAAAATCAACTCTAACTACGTTTATATAACTCTATTTACGTAAATAGATTGATTTTCGCTTCAAAACACCGATCCCTTCCCTGAATCAGGGTCAAGGAAGCATTTTTCAAGGCGCAATCGATTCCCTGCCTAGAAAAATCTAAGAATCGACGGTTTTCTCATAAAAATCTTTACGTAAATAGATTGATTTTCACTTCAATACACTGATTCCTTCCATAAATCAGAGTCAAGGAAGCGTTTTCAAGGTTCGGGAATGCGCGTAATCGATTTCTCGCATAAAAATACCCCTATAAGAGTCATTTCTGAACAAATTATAAAACAATTTTAACTCATCTTTTTGAACTCTGTTGATTGACTCCCCCCAGCTAGGACAGCTCCCAAATCTCAAGTTTTTTCTGAACATTTTCTACGAACGACCACAGTTTCTGGCACCATTTTTTGTGGCGAGTCCGAATTTCGCAAAAACAATATAAATTTGTCCTCAAGAAACCATAGAAAAATTGAAAAAACAACATTTTGTATAAGCAAAAACCGGTCATTTTGTTGTTTAAGGAAAAAATGTTGTTTTTCAATTTTTCTATTGTTTCTTGAGGACAAACTTATATTGTTTTTGTAAAATTCGGACTCGCCACAAAAAATGGCGAATGAAACTGTGGTCGTTCGTAGAAAATGACCAGGAAAAACCTGAGATTTGAGAAGTGGTCCTTAAGTGGAGTCTCCGAGGTAAATGAGACCGCCCCCCCCCTCTCTTTAAGCTAAAAACGATAGGACATAACCACATTTTGGCAATTCATTCGATTTTTTGCCAAAAGTCGATTTTTTGGTAAAAATTCGATATTTTTTGGCAAAACTCAATTTTCGGCCAAAATTCGTTTTTGACCAAAATTCGGTTTTACGATCAAATTTTGATTTTATGACCAAAATTCGATATTTTTTGGCCAAAATTTTAGCCAAAAAATCAAATTTTGGCTATCGAAAAAATCGAAAATTTATGCCAAAAATCGAAAAATTCATTAAATAAATCGAAAAATTTGTCAAAAATTGAAAAATTCGTAAAAAATTACAAAATTCTTCTTACCTCCAGATTTTCTGATCGGCATAGTTCCTGAGCAAAAATCAGATCAACCGCAGAGCGGAATAGAAAATCTTTGCAAATAAAAAATTTTTCTTCAAATTTTTTCTTTTCGGCACTCCTCAAAGTGAAAAAAATATTTTTTCAGTTCTCAACTAATAGTAGTAGAAAGAACAATAGAAGCCGCTGAAGGGCCGTTCTTTGCAACGAGAATTTGTGGAATTAGCGAATGAATAGAAAAGTCGAAATAAAGTGTACAGAAACGGACGTCGATGACTAAGACTTTTCTCTTCTTGGCGGCGGTCTTTGCGCACCTCACGGACAGTTCTTCTTCTCCTTCTTCTTCTTCAATCGGTGATGGAAAACAAATTTGAGGACCGAAAGAGATGATGATTCTCTCTTGGTGTTCTATACGAGGTTCGGGTGGTGGTTGAGAGAGACACGGCTCACCTGAAAGTTAAACAAAAGGTCAAACTTCCGATTTTGAAGATTATAAAAATAGTGACACGGAGTGTAATAATTTTTCGCGCGAAAGTGTAAAAATAATATAATAAGAAACAATTTTGGCCACATGGTGCAGGAGCAAGTGGATAGTGTATCTTTAAAAAAACTTTTTAAAGCCGCATAGAAAACCCCCTATACATTTTCCGTGAAAATTTTTTTGCGCTTGTATAGTTCGTTTCCGCCCATAAAAGAAAAAAGTCCTGATCGATGGCCAAGTGGTTCAAGGTGCGCGCATTATCTGTATTGACCCCGAGGTCTCATGTTCGATTCCATATAGCTTCGAAAATTAAAAAAATGTAATATTTCTTAAAGTTTTTATGAAAAAATAATATCACCATCGTGTTCCTCGCATAAAAATACCCATATGCAAAAATTTTCATCAATTTTGAATGTCGCAAAAAGAAAACAATGTCAGGCGGACTTGAACCTGAAACCTCGGGGTCAATCCAGTTGATGCGCGCGCCTTTGACCACTAGGCTATCGCGGAATTTTGGGCATATAACAATAAATGTTCTCATCGAAAGTTACTTTACCAAAATGATCACGAATTTTTACGACGCATGGCAATAAATCTCGGCACGCAACATACATATACCAAATTACAGGTAATAAACGAAAGTTTCGGGTAATGTCCTTGAGAGAAGAGAACGATAAAAATACGAAAAATCGGACTCAGGTTTTTGATTTTGCTACTTTGTTTCAAAAATAGAGAAAATCGAGAAAAAAAACTTGTTTTCTCTATCAAATTCACAATTTTTGCATATTCATTGCCGGCGTCTGGCATCCTATCCATAGTCAAGTGGATAGGATGCCAGACGCCGGCAATGAAGGGCGAGTTCTATTCCTCTCGGGACAATTTCTTTTTGAAGGGTTCAAAATTGGTGAAAATTTTTGCATTTTATGCGAAGAACACGATAATGATATTATTTTTTCCATAAAAAATTAATAAAAAAATTCGGAGCTACTACTCAATAGGGGACCACCCACGTGAAAAATTTTTCGAAATTTCTTTTCTGGAAATGACCCCTCTAGGGGTAAAACATGCGGGGAATCCGAATTTGACATTTTCAAGCGAAAACATGCTTTCCTAATTCAGGGAAGGCGTATTGTGTATTGAAGCGAAAAGTCACAAAAACCCAAAAGGAGTCGTTAAATCGCATTTTTGCGACTTTTCGCTTCAATACACAATACGCATTTCCTGAGTCAAGGAAGCATTTTTTTCTCTTCGAAAGTGTCAAATTCGGATTCCCCACATGTTTTTACCCCTAGAGGGGTTATTTCCAGAAAAAATTTTCGAAAAATTTTTCATGTGGGTGGTCCCTCTATTGTGTAGTAGCTTCAAAAATTCTTTCATACGTCCAAATTTCCTCCCCCTTATTAGTCCGAAAATCAAGGAGTGGCAATAAGGTGTATAAAAAGCCAAATATGGAAGGAAAT
>OZJO01026555.1:0-13049 GCA_900406225.1 Acrobeloides nanus | reverse complement strand
ATTCCTTCACAAACGTATTTCTCGCATCCCAAAACACCAGAAGATACCGTCGGAACAAACAGGTGTTCTATTGTTAAGGAGATTTTCTGACAAAGTGCGGCCCAGGCACGAAAATCATTTCCTCTTAGTTCGTCTGAACATTGTAAAGACATTCTCACTTATCCATAACCAATTTTGTGGTCCAAGAGCTATTCCCATGATCCTGAATGCTTGGTACTCCTGCGGATACATAAAAGATCACCCGCCTTCATACAAAACACCGGTCAGTTCTTTTTTAACATTTATTCGATTTCAAAATGCATTATTGCCTATTGAAACGCTGAATTCATGGTCAAATTTAGTAGAATCTAAATCAGAAGCCTTCACGGCTCATTGCTAGAATTGCTGGCTTTCATCTAGACGTGCTGGATTCGAGTCCCATCGGGGGCGAATTATTTTTGCACAATTTATAATAAATTTTTTGCAACTTTCCACCTCAGTATCTCCAGATAGGAAGATTGATGTATAAAATGCTTTATATATTTTGAATATAACTTTTCCCCTGTCTTTTGAGATAGATCTTGTAAAAATCTGAGTGAAGCAGAACTTGCGGTTTTCTTGTTAGACGATCCTAGCGCCCGAAGCGTGCTAGTTATTGATTGATTGACTCCGAAACAACGAAACTTTTAAGAAATGTGTTGCTTTTCTTCTGTAGGTTTGGCTTTTTGCGCACCCTTATATATTAAATCAATGATGAATAATCGTCTCATTGATACTTGTATTTCATTTTTTACACCCCATGATGACGGTTGATGATGAGGGGGAGTGAGGGGTCTAAAAAGGCGAAAATTTTGATGAAGTAATATGTGAATAACTCCTAAACCTAATTTTTGCATAGAATGCTTTTTATGGATTTTTTACGGTTTATGAAAGCGATTTATCATTTTTAGTATGGATGATCAATTGCCTATGTGCGTTTATGCGGTTTCATTCTTATCTAATTTTTAGGCTATTGAAGGCATCATTTCATCATCATTTTTAGTATGGACGATCAATTGCCTATGCCGTTTATGCAGTTTCATTCTTATCTAATGTTTAGGCCTGCTATTGATTATATTGAGTTTTAATAAAAAAATTCAGTGTTATTTTTTAGTTTCATTAAGCTCTTTATTTGTCATTCCTTGTTCTTGATTTTTGGGAGTAGGATTTTTTCGAATAGACTTTGTCCACGGATTTTTGGGACCCAAACTCAGCTATGGATGCCATGACGGACGTTAATGAAGGTAATTTATACTAATCAGAACAATATTGTACTGATAAATAATTTTAGTCTCACCTTTTGATATCTTTGATGAGAAAGGACCTTCGGACATGTTTGCCCATTTGTACAACGACGTAGCATCAAGTGATGTTAAATTATTAGTGGATAACGTTGAAATTCATGCTCATAAAGCTATTCTGATGGCAAGAAATTCTTATTTTAAGTAAATTAATAGCATTTTTTATCACTCGACGAGACGAATCAAATTATAAAGTGCAAATTTAGGACACTATTCTCTTGCGGAATGCTGGAAAGTCGGGAAAATCGAGTTGAGCTTAAAGAAACTCCATTCGAAGCGTTTGAACTTTTGATCAAATATATTTATACTGGAAAAATGCAAATTCCAGTCAATCAAACCCAATTTTTGTTAAACGTCATGGAACTGGCGAATAAATATGATTTTCCAACAGTTAAAAATAAGATCGCCAACTTCCTTAAGGTACATTCAGAAAATTTTATGATACGAGTTTTCCGGTGCATATGTATGGGCTCCAATTAATTATTTATTGAGTAGAATAATTCTCAATGATGCATGAAGCATATAGGATGGCCCAAAAAGTGGATTTTTGTGCGATTTTTTTCAAGTTATTTAATTTTTACGAAAATAACCCTATATGGGGCTGTGCGAGAAATCGATTGTGCGCATTGAAAATGCTTCTATGACAATGCATTAGCTTATTTTCGCATTTCGCAAAAATCGTAATGAGAAACTAGGCTAATTAAGGGTTAGGGAAGTGCTTTCAATGTACGGGAATGATCGCAATCGATTTCTCGCATAGCAGAACCCCCTAGGGGTTATTTTTGTAAAAATTAAACAACTTGAAAAAATTTGAAAAAAATCGCAAAAATCCACTTTTTTGGCCATCCTGTGTATTCAAAACTTTAGGAAAATATTACTCTTGACTATGCATGCGAAATCTTAAACATTTCTTCGATGTGCAACTTGGACGAATTAAAAAATGCAAGTCTTGGTTTTATTGACATCAATATAGCGGAATGTATTAACAAGGAGGTTATATCTTATGCATCTTTCATACATTAATGCATTTTAGAGCTTTTTAAACATTTCTTTTAATACATTATGCGAAATTCTTGACCGGCATTTATCGTGCGCTGAAGAAATGGACATAGTGAATGCGACGAAAAAGTGGATTGCTGCAAATAATCCGGAAGTAGGCAGTTAACACAAAGCATAATTGCAAAAATCCTATTATTATTTTTTAAGTATGAAATTATTTTTTTAGGCTTCGAAGATTTTTGAAATTTTTAAACGTATTAACTTGTCATCAATTTCGGTAGCAGAATATAATAGCCTTCTGGTTGCTTTAAGTTCCTATTTTACATCAGAAAATCTATTAGAATTCATAAAAGAACAAGACAATGCACACAATTCAGGAGTAAGTTTAATATTTTTTTATTTAAAAATATCTATAATACTCTACTTTTTAAATTTTAAGACTGAAAGTCGTGCACGCAGAGCAATTAAGAATGTGGCGACAATTGAAAAAGGTGCTAAAGTTATTGAAGGTTTGTGCTGGCCAAAATCACTATCTGCATCAGAAGTACTGTTTAACGGAGAAATCAGTGATCATCCGGTTTATCATAAATCTATTGTAAAATCAATAACGATTCAACTAGGACGACCGTATTTTCTCGAGTCACTAGGGTAATCATTATATTTTCTCAACTCTTTTGATTAAGGTTTTCTGTGTGTGCTCATGCCAGCTTCCTTACATGAGGGGAGTTTCTTAAAGAACCAATAAAATTTTGAATGGACCTCAAGAATTTATTTTTAAAAGAAAGAGGAATTCTTACTCATCATTTTTTGTTTTTACAAAAAAGGCACTCTTGAAAGTTGAACCCTTTCGAGATAATTGCGTTTGAAATTTTGTTCAAAATTTTCAAACGTGACGTGTATTGAAGAGAAAAAGGATTGACCCCAATCGTGTTTGTTGCTTAGGTTAATAAAAGTCTGTTAATTGAAACGATTTGTCAAATATTATAAAAAACAACAACCTTCGTCATTTTTTATGGCTCTATGAAGCAGGGTTTTCGTTTCAATAACTCAAAACAATGTTCAAATCGGATAATTTTGGTTTCGTCTCATAGAGCCATAAAAAATGACGAAGGTTGTTTGTTTTAATAATATTTGACAAATCGTTTCAATAAATAGACTTTTATTGACTCAAGCAACAAACAGCGTTGGGGTCAATCCCTTTCGCTTCAATACATAATCACGTTTGAAAACAACATTTCAAAAGCAATTATCTCGAAAGGGTTAAACTCTCAAGGGGTGCCGTGAAAAAAAACAGTAATAATTCCTTTTCTTTTAAAAATAAATTCTCGGGATTCGTTCAAAAGTTTACTGGTTCTTTAAGATATCTTCAATTTAACTAGGACTACTGTTATAGAGGATGTTAAAAATGGAAAATGATTATGGCTTTATATTAATAGAATAATAAAATAGATTTTAGATTCTTATTATATCGTGACGCTTTGTACTCTTTTTATATAGAAATATCAAAAGATCAAAATACTTGGGAAAAAATTGACCAGTATGAAAAACCTAAGTAAAACTGTTGTGTTCTTAAAGGGGGGTATAAATTAGGGACTATTCCATGAAAAAAATTTTTTTCTAAAATGACCATTTTTAGGGGTAATTTTATGCGGGGAATCGATTGCGCGCACTCCTAAAATGTGAAAACGCTTCCCTGACCCTGATTCAGGAAAAAATTGGATTTTTGAAACGAAAATCAAATATTTTTGGATTTTTATGAGAAAACCGTCGATGCTTAGGTTTTTCTAGGCGGGGAATCGATTGCGCGCACTCCCGAATCGTGAAAACGCTTCATTGACCCTGATTCAGGGAAGGAATCGGTGTATTGACGCGATTTTCTCATAAAAATCCGAAAATGTTTGATTTTCGCGTCAATACATCGATTCCTTCCCTGAATCGGGGTCAAGGAAGCGTTTTCACGATTCGGGAATGCGCGCAATCGATTCCCCGCCTAGAAAAACCTAAGAATCGACGGTTTTCTCATAAAAATCTTAAAATGTTTGATTTTCGTTTCAAAAATCCAATTTTTTCCCTGAATCAGTGTCAGGAAAGCGTTTTACATTTTGGGAGTGCGCGCAATCGATTCCTCGCATAAAATTATCCCTAAAAATGGTCATTTAAAAAAATTTTTTCATGAAATAGTCCCTAATTTATACCCCCCCCCCTTTAAAATGTAATCAAATTGCCTCTAGTTACCGCATAAACTCACCTCTAGAGCAGTGGTGTGTCCACCGGGAGGCATGCCCCACCAAACAGAAAATTTCTTAAGAAAAATGGCATTTCAATAAATTTCTTTAGAAAAGTGAGGTTTTTACCTACATGGTCCCCCCCCCCCAAAAACAAAAAATCGAAATTCTGGATATGCTTTTCCTGGACATGAGGGGTCATTTTTAGAAAAAAACTTCGATCAAAAATTCAAGTCATATAAAAAGTCTCAACTTTTGTAAAAAGCCAATATTTTAGACGCTGGCAAGTAGTCCGATTTCGTGAACAAATTGTTCAATATATCCGCTTTGTTGGCACAAAAGGATCTAGGGTTCATTTAATACATTTCGAATGTCCAGCACAACAAAGAACGATTGAAGAAGCGGCTAAAAATGTCTGAAAATTCAACCTTGTTTTTATAATTTTATATATATGTAAAACATTTTTGACACCAAATATTTACCAATAAAATTTTTAAATAGGACACAAAGAAGAGTCGCGAAGTGTCAGTCCCGTACGTACTTTTTATTTTTGCTCATACAGCGAGGGTAATGAGATCTAGACGTTTTTATGAAAAAAAGTAGAGTTTTTAAGAAAATTGAGTGGGTCCAAAAACATTATTGACTTCTTTCATCAAAATTTTGACATTTTCCACTGCTTTTGCCTATGGCGAACAATTTCTGATAGTTTTTAGAAAAAGTTGAAAATCTTTTAAATTTTTGATTTTTTGGACCCCAATGGATGGGCTTCAAAAATCAAATTTTTAAGAATTTTCAAGAATGTTCCTAGACCGATGCGCCTGCGGCGCTCTCCACTACCGAGTTGCACTTTTTTGTGCAACAACTAGATCGTTTGAAAAAACGATCTAATTGTTGGGGTCCCCTGCCACATAGGGCACCCCTGATTTTAAAAATGAAAAATTCCTTCGGATTCGTGTTCTCCATACCCGATAACCCCACGAGTTCAAAAAATCAAACGATTTGGAGCACTTTTTGAAAATTCGATTTTTGGATCCCTGCGAGGGAGGTGGTCCAGTACACCATTTAGATGAGTTTTCCCAGAGTCGGGACCTACTTTTTTGGACTATTCTAAACGGTTTAACCAAGGTCCCGTAAAAAAATAGGGCAGGAAAAAAGTTAGTCTTATAGACAGACACACAAACATTCACATTTCCCCTTTAAAGAGTATAAGTTTTTATTCCTCATGAATACGTGACGCCATCGACCCTTCACATTTTCTTGGATATTGTGACAGAATACTTCAAGAAAATCGAAGACCTGGCCAGGAGTGTCGATCTCAGAATTTATGAAGGCATCCAGTCGGTGTTGAACCGCGCCAGAATCTCGAAGCAAGCCTGGTTCACGAGCTTTACCAGGAATCATGCCAAGAAATTGATAGGCACCTCAAGACTTCTCGAAGAGATTCTCGGTCTTTTCTCAGCGAATCATGCCGCGTTCGAATGCGTTCCCAACTGTAAATTATTATATCCAGTTGCTTTCTGCTCCCCATCAGCTGCGAAGGCCCATTTCCTAAGTCCGAAAGAACAAGAGATACTGGCGACATGCATTCAAGATTTTAAGGACATACTTTTTCAGGCAGAAGAACCGCACCATGCCCCGAAAATTCATTAGCCTTTGAGTCACGTTTCGGAATTAGCGTATAGGCGAGAATTCTGGGGCCTCGCCAGTGAGCAAAGCCAAGAACACCTGCACAAGGTTATCAGCGAGAATAAAAGGACATTCTCTGCCATGAAGAACGAAAAAGAATTGTTTCGGAAGATTGATCTTTCAAACTCTTCGAAATGACTATTTTGATATAAAAGAATTGTTGTAATGTGTAGTTTATTGTTTTTTTTGTTGTATTGACTTTTCTATTTGGGTTTTTTTGCTTAGATTTTTACCATGCTGTAAATTTTATGCGTTATTTGTTAGTTTTTAAACTTTAAAAAATGGTTTTATAAAAGCCTAGAATACCATTTATATGCCTATAGGATTTCCTTATGGTTTGAAAAATTTCAAGGTTAAAATTCGAGATTTAAGTTGCGAAAAAATCCTTTAAAAATGTTTTTTAACAAAAAGGAACAGTTTTTTTATGTTTTTAGTGTTATCTCAACTTGTTGCACATTTTGGTCAGCCGTGATGAATTTTTTACTGTTTATTAAAGGCGATTTATCATTTTTAGTTTGGATGATCAATTGTCTATGTTCGTTTCTGCGGTTTCGTTCTTATTTAATTTTTAGGCCTGCTATTGATTTATATTGGGTTTTAATAAAAAATTCAGTATCATTTTTTAGTTTCATTAAGTTCTTTATTTGTCATTCCTTGTTCTTGATATTTGAGAGTAAGATTTTGTCGAACAGACTTTGTCCGCGGATTTTTGGAAACTCAGCTATGGATGCCATGACGGACGTTAGTGAAGGTAATTTATACTAATCAATATTGTACTAATAAATAATTTTAGTCTCAACTTTTGATATCCTTGATGAAAAAGGACCTTCGGACATGTTTGCCGATTTGTACAACGACGTAGAATCAAGTGATGTTACATTATTAGTGGATAACGTGCAAATTCATGCTCATAAAACTATTCTGATAGCAAGAAGCTCTTATTTTAAGTAAATTAATAGCATTTTTTAACTCGACGAGACGAATAAAATTACAAAACGCAAATGTAGGACACTATTCTCTTGCGGAATGCGTGAAAGTCGGGAAAATCAAGTTGAGCTTAAAGAAACTCCATTCGAAGCGTTTGAACTTTTGATCAAATATATTTATACTGGAAAAATGCAAATTCCAGTCAATCAAATTCAATTGTTGTTAAACGTCATAGAACTGGCTAATAGATATGATTTTCCAGAAGTTAAACATAAGATCGCCTACAAAATCGCCAACTTCCTTAAGGTACATTCAGAAAAATTTATGATGCGAGTTTTCCATATGCATGAGCTCCAAATAATTATTTATTGAGTAGAATAATTCTAGATGATGCTTGATCGCATCGTTTTTATAGGGTGGCCCAAAAAGTGGATTTTTTCAAAATTTTTCAAGTTATTTAATTTTTACCAAAAAACCCTAAGCACGGCGCACAAAAGTGTGCAAAAAATTGCGAACTCGAAAAAAACGCTTAGAAACGTGTTAAACAAGTGCCAATAGCAGTTTACTAAAGAAATCGAAGCGATCTGAGAGCGTCACAACTTTTTCGACTTTTAAAAAAATTTTGCCTCTTGGGGGGATAAGGGAGGAGAAATCGAATTTTCAAAAAGTTCTCAAAATCAGCTGATTTTTTGTACTCGGGAGTTTTCGGGCATGGGGAACTCGAATCCGAAGGAATTTTTTGATTTTGATTACAGGAAAGTATCGAATCCGGTGACAAATCCTGAAAATTCGCATAAAATTACCATAATTTTAAAGGCTAATAACTTTTTATGGGAAAAGCCATTTTTTTACGAGCGAGGTGTCAAAAAGCTGGTAAGAGTTGGGGGAACAACGTTACAAAGCCAGATTTTTGGGCGCACGCGAAAAATTTTTTGTTAGACCCCAAAAAGCGCAAAAACTTAATACTTGAAGATCCGGTTCAACCATTGATTTGGTGCAGATCCTTCAGCCGCCTTCTGTATTCTTCTCGATTTCTGGCAATGTTGTGCCAGTTTGGACCAATGGCTTGTTCCATTTCTCGTTTCCATCGGTATGGTGGTCGTCCAAGAGGTCGTTTGAAATCGTATGGCCACCAGAAGGTTGTTCGCGTGGTCCAGCGGTTGTCTTGTCGTCTCGCAATGTGCCCGGGCCACCGGAGCTTGCGTTCCCATGAATCCTGGGCTGCGTCCTTGAACATGGTCGCGTATTAGTACTCACCCCGTCCTTGTCAGCGCAAAAAGTGCCCAAAATTTGCATATTTTTACAGAAAAAAGCCCATTTTTCGACAAAAAAACAAAATGGCTCTGTAACATTATTTTCTAGCCTGTTAGCAATCGTTTGACACCTTGCTCACAAAAAATGGTTGGTGCCATAAAAAGTTATTAGCCTTAAAAGGTTGCAAAAAAGTGAAAAATTCAACAAATTTTTAAAAAATACAAAAAAGAACTTTTCAAAAATTTTTCTCATAGAATTGTTAAAAGGTGTAAAATATTGTAGGAAAAAAAATTAGTCGATTTCATTTGGTTTTCACCGAGATATGGCAATTTTTCGTCACCTATCGAAAACGTCTTTTTTTCATGACTTAGAAAAATTTTGAAAAATCGAAAATTTTGTGACGCTCTCGGATCGTCGCGGATCCCTTCGTAAACTGTTATTGGCACTGTAATAACACTTTTTAAGCGTTTTCTTCGAGTTCGCAATTTTTTGCACACTTTTGTGCGCCGTGCTAAGGGGTTTTTCTATGCGAGAAATCGATTACACGCATTGAAAACGCTTCTATGACACTGCATTAGCATATTTTCGCATTTCGCAAAAATCCTAATGCGAAACTAGGCTAATTAAGAATCAGGAAAGTGTTTTCAATGTATGGGAATGCTCGCAATCGATTTTTCGCATAGCAAAACCCCTGGGGGTTATTTTTATAAAAAGATTAAATAGCTTGAAAAAAATCCACTTTTTTGGCCATCCTATATATTCAAAACTGTAGGAAAATATTACTCTTGACTATGCATGTGAGATCTTAAACACTTCTTCGATGTGCAACTTGGACGAATTAAAAAACGCAAGTCTTGATTTTATTGACATCAACAAAGCGGAATGTATTAACAAGGAGGTTATATCTTATGCATCTTTCATACATTATATTAATGCATTTTAGAGCTTTTTGAACATTTCTTTTAATACATTATGCGAAATTCTTGACCGGAATTTATCGTTCGTTGAAGAAATAGACATAGTGAATGCGACGAAAAAGTGGATTGCTGCAAATAATCCGGGAGTAGGCAGTTAACACAAAGCAAATTGCAAAAATCCTATTACTATTTTTTAAGCATGAAATTATTTTTTTAGGCTTCGAAGATTTTTGAAATTTTTAAACATATTCACTTGTCATCAATTTCGATAGCAGAATATAATAGCCTTCTGGTTGATTTAAGTTCCTATTTTACACCAGAAAATCTATTAGAATTCATAAAAGAACAAAATAATACACACAATTCAGGAGTAGGCATAATATTTTTTACTTAAAAATATCTATAATATTCTACTTTTTAAATTTTAAGACACAATATGACAGATACAGAACAATTAAGAATGTGGCGACAATTGAAAAAGGTGCTCAAGTTATTGAAGGTTTGTGCTGGCCAGAATCACTATCTGTATCTGTATCAGAAGTGCTGTTTAACGGAGAAATTCATTCCAATGGATTTGTTTATCAAAGTGATGAAAATCGAATAACGATTCAACTAGGACGACCGTATTTTCTCGAGTCACTCGGGTCATCATTATATTTTCTTGACTCTTTTGAGCAGGGATTTCGTTTCAATAACTCAAAACAATGTTCAAATCGGATAATTTTGGTGTCATTTTATTCGTCTCATACAGCCATAAAAAATGACGAAGGGTGTTTTTTTAATAATATTTGACAAATCGTTTCAATAAATAGACTTTATTAACTCAAGCAACAAACACGGTTGGGGTCAATCCCTTTCGCTTCAATACACAATCACGTTTGAAAACAACATTTCAAAAGCAATTATCTCGAAAGGGTTAAAAGCCAATTTTTGTAAGAATCGACCCTTGGTCAACCCACCATAGGTACCTTTTGCAAAAAGTCTTCTGTGTGGTCTGGAAACTTATTTTTCCATTATATTTGATTATTCTGATTAAGAAAATAGCAAAATTTCGGTGGATTTCAATATTCGATATTTGTACAGCGCTATTAGTCACTTTTTTCATAGTTTTTCTTGGTAGTTCCTATAAATACGTTGATATCTCAAAAACTATAAATGCTAGAGCTATGATCTTGGGCATTCTGGGATGCTAAGAGAACGAGCAAAATTTTTTATAAAGACACTATGGTATGTTTTTTGGATAGAAAAAAAGTTACAGCATGATTTATGGGAAAAAAACAATTTTTTTTACCCCCCAAATGTTGTATATTGACCTCGTACTCTGGTAATATGAACCCAGGCCTGCCACTAAAAACGGTTTCTAATATTTTCGCCTATGGCCTTTCCAAAAAACAATCGCTCAAAAAAAGGTCAATTTCGGCCCATATGAATGTTGGACGTTACAGTAACGTTACAAGTGTTTTTTATACTTTAGTATTTTGAGCATGACTTTTGGTGGTTAAATCCAATTTCAATGATCTCTGTGTTGATGGAAAGCTAGAGATGCAGGCTATAACTTTTATATTGGGTGTAAGGGTTCATGTTGTGGAAAAAGTGGTCGAAAACTTAGGTTTTACAATGGAAATATACAAAAATCCGGTTCCCCTGAGGGGTCAAAAATGTAAAGAAATGACTCTAGAAAAAATTTTGTTCTGACGCATTTCTCCGATCGGCCCTACAAATTATCTACAACACCCCTGCTTTGTTTTAGATTTGGTCCTGGGTCAAATCTCGTCTCGCCCGGAACTTTTTTCTGGCTCTGAAAAAATGTTGAACGTTACAGTAACGTTACAAGTGTTTTTTACACTTTAGTATTTTGAGTATAACTCTTGATGGTTAAATCCAATTTCGATGATCTCAGTGTCGTTGGAAAGCTGGAGACACGGGAACAACTTTTGTATTCGGTGTAAGGGTTCATGTTGTAGAAAAAGTGGTCGAAAACTTAGGTTTTACAATGGAAATGCACAAAAATCCTGTTCTCTGAGAGGTCAAAAATTCAAAGATATGTCTCTAGAAAAAAACTTTGTTCCAACGGGAGCTTCCGATTGGCCCTAAAAATTATCTCTCGCTCTCTTAGCATTCCAGAATGCCCAAGATCATAGCGCTAGCATTTATAGTTGTTGAGATATCAACATTTTTATAGCAACACTCATATAACGCTACGGTCTTGGACTTGGCCAATTTGACCAACTTCAAAACTCATTTCCGAAAAATCGGTAAATCCATTTTCTTTGAGCGATTGTTTTTTGGAAAGGCCATAGGCGAAAATATTAGAAACCGTTTTTAGTGGCAGGCCTGGGTTCATATTACCAGAGTACGAGGTCAATATACAACATTTGGGGGGTAAAAAAACGTNTATACAAAATTTGGGGGATAAAAGAACTAGGTTTTTTTTCACAAATCATGCTGTAATTTTTTTTCTTATCGAAAAACATACCATAATGTCTTTATAAAAAATTTTGCTCGTTATCTTAGCATTCCAGAATGCCCAAGATCATAGCTCTAGCATTTATAGTTTTTGAGATATCAGCGTATTTATGGGAACTACCAAGAAAAACTATGAAAAAAGTGACTAATAGCGCTGTACAAATATCGAATATTGAAATCCACCGAAATTTTGCTATTTTCTTAATTAGAATAGTCAAATATAATGGAAAAATAAGTTTCCAGATCACACAGAAGACTTTTGGAAAAAGGTACCTATGGTGGGTTGACCAAGGGTCGATTCTTACAAAAATTGGCTTTTAACAATTTATCCACCATAACAAGTAACAAAATAGGTAATCTTAACAAATTAACGGCGCTCCACGCTCTGGCCACCACGTCGAACACACTCATCAAGCCGGCGGCGAAACTCTCCAAAAACTCGAACGCGCACTTCCTCGTCCTCGTTTAGCTCAGCAACCGCACGCCGGATTGCATCCTTGAGCTCATCAATCGTTCTTGGACGGAAATCTTGGGTAAAAATTTGTTGTTTCAAATGGCCCCAAACCCAGAAATCAAGGGGTGTCAAATCAGGTGATCTCGAAGGTCACGCGACTGGTGCTGGATGTCTCGCAATCGGCCAATCCACTTTTTTAAAGTCTGCTCAATTGGAATTTGCGCGTTTCGGCCTCGTTCCTGACGCACCCGGCGAACAAATCTGACGTAGCTCCGGCCTTCCTCAATAAAAATCTTCACAAGTGCAAATTTTTCAGGATCCGTAAACACCATTGCTTGAAAGTCAAAATTGAAACAAAATTGCACAAAAACAAAAAAATCACGTAAGGGGGCCCCTTACTTTTTCTTCACATTTTCAAAGGAAATGTTTAAAAAATTTTTAACAGGCATAAATGGTAAATGTTTAGCTACAAAATGAGTCCAGAACCGTCAAAAATGACGCATTAGTTAAAAAGATACAAGCAAAACAAATCTGAACGACCGGTTGGGACACCCTGTATACTAGGGTTGGATCTCAATCTCAATCTCAAATTGAGATATCTCAATTTTTTAATCTCAAAAAATGGGATTTTTTGTGATTTTGAGATCTCAATTAAAATCTCAAATTGAGATCTCAATCTCGAAAATCTCAATTAAAATCTCAATCTCAAATAAATTTTGAGATTAGTTTTGTGCTAAAAGCACCAAACTTGAAACACAAAGTTGATGGAAATTTCCAGTTAAAGGGGGGAGGGTCCAACTTA
>OZJO01026545.1:0-13249 GCA_900406225.1 Acrobeloides nanus | reverse complement strand
TTTTTCGTTTAAAATTCCGTAGCTCAAAAAGTTATAACTAATCCTCTAAAACACACGAACATTAAACGTTTTGATAAGGGGATAGCAATGGGGGGGGGGGGTTCTATTAGAAGGGGGGTTGTATTTTTTTTTATCCATCTCTAGAGGGGGGTTGTATTTTTTTTTATCCATCTCTAGAGGGGGGTTGTATTAGAGGAAATACGGTATCATGTAACAACATTGCCCACATCAGACGATGACAATTTTCAAATTAATTTCTCATATAGTCTTTAATCCTTTTTGTTAAAAGTTTTTTAAATTTACTAAAAATGTCATGAGAACTACAGTTCAGTAGTGAAGTGCATGTAGTCATGTGGTTTGCTTCAATTGTTAATTTTAAAAAGTTCGCACGAAAAATAATGGCATTTGTACCCTTGGGCAACTGAGCAAAAATCTTCGAGTAGTTTCTTGTTGTAGTTTTACTGGTTGGAATAACAACTATTTATTTGAAATATCAATGAAACTTCCATAAATAAGTATTTTATAAGAAAACGACTTTCAAAATAAGTAAAATTTTATAACGTCAAAACAATAACAATCAAAAATGACAAGCTAAGATTTTTTTGAAAATTTTATCGACTTTTCGTTGCATTTTATAAAAATTGCTAAAATTCAGACTTTAAAAAAATAAAAGAACAACAAAAAAGTTGTTTGAACATAAATTGTTTTCAAAAAATATATATAATTTGGTTTAAAAATCTTTAGTTTAAATAATGGCAATTACTAAAAGTAGTAATTTTGTCTGAAAATCCAGTCATTCTAAAAGTAACAAAACCAAACTCACTTATATTGGCTACCATCAATAATCACCCCCTAATATTCTGGCCAGGGTGAACCATAACAGGCTTCTGCAACAAACATCGAACTTGATACCAATGAGTTAGAGGCTCGGTAGGAGCGTCCGATAGCCATACATGTTGTCTGTAATCGACATAAACAAAAGACTTTTGGAGCTTACTCAGAACCCAAAAATCCAACACCAAACCATGTAGCTATACCATGAACAACAGTAGTGCCCCAAATTTTTTGAAAATCGGAGATACCTTTTTCGAAAAAATTCAATTCAAAATTTGCTAAAAATGGCCGAAAATTGTAAAAAATAAAAATGCAAATTGTTGTCATTTTTTAGCAAAATTGGAGTTGAATTTTCTCGAAAAGGGTATCTCCGATTTTCACGAAAATTGGGGTACTACTGTCTATCCCCAGCCACTGTTATAGCTGTTTTGAAATCCCCGTACATAACAGGACTAACTTATCATGCTTGGAACTAACTTGTCACTTCGGGGCTAACTTGTCCACGGAACTAACTTGACTTTGTTGGGACTAACTTGTACTTGGAATTAACCTGTCACCCAAGGGCGCAATTCTCGCATAGAAAAACCCCCTAGAGGGTTATCTTGGTGAAAATTAAAAAACTTAAAAATCGCTAAAGTGCCATTTTTGGGGCACCCTATATTTTATATATATGTTTAAAAAAATAATACTACTTTTTGAAAATTACATTAAGATTCTTCTGACCAGCAAATTTTACTCGCTTCAATCTTTGCTAGTCTATTTTCCTGTGCTCCAAAATCACGGAAGTTGTAACTTGGTAACATATTTTTAAGCAAACTTTTACAGGGTGGTTAAAAAACCGCACTTATGCGAATTTTTGAGCAATTTTTTGTAAAAAAATTTTCCCAAACGACCCTATGGAGGTTTTTTCTATGCGAGAAATCGTTTGCGTGCATTGAAAAATCTTGAAAACACTTCGCCGAATTGTACAAAAAATTAGAAATTTTCGTTTTTTTTTCAAATTTTCTGCAAATTTTGCGGATTCTTGTACTATTTCGTGGTCAGGGAAGCGTTTTCAAGATTTTTCAATGAGCGCAAACGATTTCTCGCATAGAAAGGGGCCATCCATATATTATGCATAAGTGAATAGGGGGTCCACTAGTTGACCCCCTGCAATTTTTTGTCCAAAAGACGAAAAATGGGTTAAAAAATGGCATTTTTGGCAAAAAATTTGCATAAAAATAGCAAAAAATAGCTAAAAAATATTATTTTTTGACTAAAAAAATGACTAAAAAATGCCACTTTTGGGCAAAAAACACATTGTTGAGCAAAAATAGCAATTTTTGAGTCATTTTTGGTGCAAAAATGTCATTTTTATTGAAAATTTTGAAAAAATGACCCTCCTCCTTCCGCAATTTTATGTCAGACGCCCTCGAAATTTTCGAAAAAGTGGACCCCCTCTATCCACGTATGATATTACGTTATCATGTTGTGGGGTGGGTCAGCCTAAAAAACTGAACTGAAAATGACTCTAAGGGAGAGTAAAACAATCCGAACAAATTGATAACGTAATATCCGGAGAGCCCCCTCCCTCCTATAGTCATTTTGAAAAAGTTTTTTCGCTCGAAAATTCGCAGTGCGGTTTTTAGCCACTCTGAAGTTGGCGATTTGAAATTTTGTGTATTACAACGAAAACATGTACGTGCATGTTTCTACAATAATTTTTAACTTGCAGCAATTAAAAGTTGTTTATTGAAGCGATTTTGAATAATCGCTTCAATACTTAATTTTTAATTGATGCAAGTTAAAAATTATTGTAGAAACATTCAACGTTTTAGGCCTTAAGCCTTAGGCCTAGGCCTTAGGCCTAGGCCTTAGGCTTAGGCTTAGGCTTAGGCTTAGGCTTAGGCTTAGGTCTTAGGCTTAGGCTTAAGGCCTAATCCATAAAGTGTCCAAAAAAAATTGCCCGGTTAAATATCATTGCTTTGATACTACTTTTTTGTTACTACCTAGACATCTCGTTACTACCTTGACACTTCGTTACTACCTTTTTATTACTACCTTGACACCTTCCTGATAAAAGATAGTAACGTTACTACCTTGACACCCAATGGTTCTACCACATCCCAATCCCACAACATACAAGGGTCCACCGCTTACGACAGTATTTTTTGGCAGTGTCTCTTTGCTGTTTTCTAGCACCAAAATTTTTATCCTGAATTTATACTGCATCATCATAGTTGACTAATCTTTTCAATCACAGTTGACTGATCTTTTTACTTTTCTGCAGACCTATAAAAGGACACTCTGAATACATTTACAAGACAATTTTCGGTCATATATTGAACTCAGACTTTATTGCCGACAATAACATTTTTTCAAGTAAAAACACGTTTTTTACATGTAATGCCGGCAAGAACCTTAAGACCTAAAACGATTATAGAAGAAAAATGTCTCTGTGTCCTTTGTCCTCATTTCGAAATTTTCAAGGTTTTCAAGAAGTCTACATCTAAAAAATTTATACACCTAATTTAATTAGTTTGACTTTTTGGCTTGCGATTTTGGAAATTTCCATCTGATTTCTTATTTTTAACGAATCTCCAGGACTGCGAACCAATCCTATTACATTAAACGTGTAATGTCTTTTTGCCCCGACGATCTTGGAAACGTTTGATTTAAACCCAGGGCGCTAAAAAAAGTTGTAGGGGAGATGAGAGAAGGGTTGGGATTTACCCGGGGGAATTCTGGGGAATTCCCCCCGGGGAAATGAGAGAAGACGATTCTTTTTTCCCCAGAATTACTTGGTTTGAAAAGACATTTCTCCATTTTCAAGCCCCGGTGGTGCAGTGACAAAGCAGCGACTTCGTGGCCACAAGGTCGGACCAATCTGGCTCCAAGCGGGATTCGAACCCGCGACCTTGTGGCCATGAAGCCGCTGCCTTGTCACCACACCACCGATGCTTGAAAATGGAGAAACATCTTTTCAAACCAAGTAATTCTGGGGGAAAAGATTTCCCCGGATCCGGATAAATCCGGTTAATCTTATTTCCCAACCCTGGATGAGAGAAGACGATAGATACCAAAATCATCGAAATCGGAAACAAAAAATTCTCAATTTTTTCAACAAAAGGTAATTCTGGGGGAAAATACATTTTGATTAATCCTATAGCAGGGATTAATCAAAATGTATTAGTAATAACTAATACATTTTTAACGAGGCGCGTCGCTCGAGAATGCCGTCACACCCATACATGGGCAAGGAGGGGGGGGGATACTGTACCCCCCCCTAATTCATCGTATCGGGGGAAAAATTAATGGACCAATTCGTATTTGGGAAGCCGCCCAGACTGAATTCGTTGTGAAAATTCGTATACGAATTCATAAATCGAGAACGAATTCGTATTTCAACTTCGCCTGTCAACGTTTTTTTTGGTCGACAGTAACCCTTGGGACCAATTCGTATTTTGGGGTCCAGTATCCCCCTGCTTGCCCATTTATGGTCACATCCCACCCCGAGTGCGGAGCGCTCGGCTCCCAGTACTTCGTTTGTATTTTAAATTTTAGCTAAAAATGGGCAAATTCCACATAGAAATCCGCGATTTTGAAAACATCCCAGTGAAATCCTTAGAAGTGTCAGAAGAAGAGATGTGGATGTTACATAATTGGGAGAATATTCTTATAATTTGTATGATAATTATTCCTCTGTTGGCTTGTATTAGTTGTTGCCTGTATTTTCGATTATTTCGAGAAAAGAAGGAGAAAAAATGCTATAGGACAAAGTTGTTAGAAAAGATGGCTAACACCACTCATAATGCGGCTTTTGCAATGTGAGTTTAAAACAAAACAAAAATGATCGTTTCAAAAAGTGCTCTTTCATGTCCTCACACAAACATTTCATTTAATTGAAATGTCTTCAGTAGTATAGTAAGGGGATAGGGAAGCGACCCACGACACACCAAAGAAGGAAAAAGGTGCAGGCAAGGATCAAAATTTAAAAAAAAAATCGCCAATGGATTCAGCTCGCCGAGCGCTTCAAAACGAGTACCATATCATCCATAAGTCGGCAAGGTGAGGGGAGGGGACCCCCGATGAGGTGGTCCCCCACGACCTCCACCAAAAAAACGACCTTTTTTTTTAGTCTTCTGACACCCAATTTTTATGGACTACCTCATATGTTCGGCGGGGTCTATGCGTAGTCACCCTCAATTTTGGGCCATGAGTGCGTGGTCCCTCCTTTAAATTTGGGCTCATGCGTAGTGGGTCAGGGGGAGGCTCCTCCCCCTTGCCGACCTATGATATCATCATTTTTTGAAAAAATTTCAAAAAATCGAATTTTGGCACAAAAAATTGAATTTTGGCCAAAAATTCTGTTGTTGGTCAAAAATCGAATTTTGGCCACAAAATTGAATTTTGACCAAAAACTCGAATTTTAGCTAAAAATTGAATTTAGCCAAAAATTCGAAACCCTCAAAGCCATGGGGGTTTTGGAGGGGTTTGACCCATGGCCGATTGGCTAACGTGCCCGTCCTTCACTCATAGAGCGTGCGAGGAATCGATAGCACACATTGAAAAATGTTGAAAATGCTTCCCTGACTCCAAATCAGTCCAAAAACCATAAAAATTCTTTAAAATTTTAAAAATAATTTTGGTTTTATGTTCATTTCGATTTATTTTCGTTCGAATAGCCTTCAAATAAAATCACTTGTTGAACAAGGAACTTATGGCGCAGTGGGTATGCTTGCAGACATGTTACCTTACTTGCGTTGGTTCGACTTCGGTCGTAGTCGAATAAATTTTGCCTTTCTCTTAAAATCAAGGTGTGATGAAACATTGTGTGGGAATCTCTATGAAGAAGATGATTATTACACAGACCTGTTCTGACCTTGATTTTTTTTCTTTAAAGGACGATGTGAATTCTGTCCGTATCGGGTCAAAAAAAATTTGATGATTTTTTCAAAAAAAACTCACTCTTTAGATGTTGAGATCACTTCTGGGGATAATTTTATGAGAGGAATTGAGTTCTGGGATAAACTTTGACACCTCATAGCGCAATTGACTCCTCACATAAAATTACCCCTAGAAGTGATCTTTTCGACGTTTTATTTTGTGTTAAAATGAAATTTTCAGGTGTTCCGTTTATTTTGGGGGTGGGTCAAAAAACAACAATTTTCGACCGGGGCCTATGCAACTGTGTTTGCGACCATTTGGGAGAAATAAAATTTTTTTGTAAAAATGACCCTATTGTGGGTAATTTGCGAGAAATCGATGGCGTGCATTCCCGAAGCATGAAAACGCTTCTTTGATCCTGATTCAGGGAATGGGGTGGATGTATTGAAGCGAAAATCAAACATTTTCAAATTTTTTGAGAAAACCGTCGATTTTTGGGTTTTTCTAGGCGGGGAATCGATTGCGCACATTCCCAAAGCATGAAAATGCTTTTTTGACCATGATTCAGGGAATGGAGTGGATGTATTGAAGCGAAAATCAAACATTTTCGGATTTTTATGAGCAAACCGTAGATTCTTAGGTTTTTCTAGGCGGGGAATCGATTGCGCACATTCCCGAAGCGTGAAAATGCTTCCTTGGCATTGATTCAGGGAAGAAATCGGTATATTGAAGCGAAAATCAAACATTTTCAGATTTTCGCTTTAATACACCGATTTCTTCCCTGAATCAAGATCAAGGAAGCGTTTTCAAAGTTCGGGAATGTGCGCAATCGATTCCCTGCCTAGAAAAACCTAAGAATCGACGGTTTTCTCATAAAAATCCGAAAATGTTTAATTTCCGCTTCAATACACCCATCCTCATTCCCTAATCAGGGTCAAGGAAGCATTTTCACGCTTCGGGAATGCGGACAATCGATTTCTCGTATAAAATTACTCCTAGAAAAATCATTTTTACAAAATTCAAAAAAAAATTTTTTTTGGAAGTGCTGCTGCAAAGTATATCCCCCCCCTTTAAAAAAATATGAAAAAAGCTAAATTGATCATTTTATATTCTTTGTTCATTTTTTGTTCATGTTTTGTTCATTTTTTATTCTAATTTGTTTATTTCTGGTTTTTACCTGTTTGGGGAATAATGTACAGGGTGGCCCAAAAAAGAGATTTTTGGATCTTTAAGAAATTTTCAAAATTTTACCAAAATAACTTTATACGGGATTCTCTATGCGAGAAATCGATTGAGCACATTTGAAGAACCGTGAAAACGCTTCCATGACCCATATTTAGCTTATTTTTTGCTCAATTTTTCAAATTTTCGTAAAAAATTATTCTAATTCAGTGACAGGGAAGCGTTTTAACGGTTCGGTAATGTGCGCAATCGATTTCTCGGGAAAATTAGGTGGTACCATCCCATCCACCCAGGATGGTGGTGGGTGGTTCTATCCACATAACCCATCTAATTTTTTGCGTTATTATGTAGTAATGTTTTTTTTATTTTTTTGAAAAAAACTAGATGTAATATAGTCAAAAAAATTAGATGGGTGGTGTGGGTGGAACCACCCAGTGGGTAGGTGGTACCACCTTTTTGCCCCTTGTTTTTCGCATAGAAAACCCTCTATAGGGTTATTTTGATAAAAAGTTGAAAATCGCAAAAATCTTATTTTTGGGCCACCCTGTACTTTTCCTTTTTTGTTTGTATAAGAGTATGGTTGCTCGGAATTTAGTCTTATATAACACTTCATTTTATAAGATTTTTCTCCTAGACTCCTTATATACACTCTAAGATAACAATACCAATGAACTTTTCCTAAATGATTTTTTGTGCAAACAAGTTTTGCCATCTATTCTTATTTGTCATCTATTTCTTGTGCTAGAGAAAAAATTTCGTAATTAAAAAGAGATTTCATTGAAAGACGAGAACACATTGTGTTCCTCAAGTGAATTGGGTATTAAAAAATGATGATTTTCTAGGAAGAAGAATCTGCTAATTTTAATTTTTTCGAGTTGTTGATGTAAAAAGGGAATTTTTCAATCTGGTAGTTATTGATACCATTGTTGTGTCTACATTATTTTTTTAACTAGGACAAGTCCACTTTTGGAGAATTGATGCCATGTGGTAGAGCACAAAATTTTGAGCATTTTTTGCTTTTATGGCACTACTTGAAAATCTATCTGTAAAAAGTTATGAGCGATAAAAAGGTAATTTGTAAAAGTACGACTGCGCCGAACACGCTTAGGCCTAAGCCTAGACTTAGGCCTAGTCCTAGGCCTAGGCTTAGGCCTAAGGCGTTATTTATACTTCCGTCGTGTCGCGACGCATCGTACGACCGAACTATAAACGCTGTCGTACGACGTGTGGTACGATGTGTGGTATTACATGTCATACGACGTCGGACGACGTGTCATACGACACAANCTTCCGTCGTGTCGCGACGCATCGTACGACCGAACTATAAACGCTGTCGTACGACGTGTGGTACGATGTGTGGTATTACATGTCATACGACGTCGAACGACGTGTCGTACGACACAAAAATGCACTGTCGTGTCGCGACTCAACAGAACTATAAATACCGCCTAAGCCTAATTGGGACCCGTTTGTGTGTTCGGCGCCCCGTTTGGTGCCCCGTGCGGCGTGTTCGGTACGTTCGGCGCAGTTGTACTTTTACAAATTGCCCGATAAAAATTGCGAAAAAATTTTTTCAAACGAGTTTGAACATTGAAACGAAGAGCTAGAAATTTTTAAAAAATACAGCATTTTTTTCAATTTCTGAAGCTGTCTTTTGTGGAAATCCGTAAATTCCAGTAGATATACAGGGTGCGGCAAAAGTTCTTGGACAAATGTTTCAACTAAAATTTTCTCGAAAATTACAAATATTTCTTTTAATTTTTTTGCTTGATCTTGCAGCTTAGAACCTTTTTGAACATTTTTGCTTAAAAAATTTTCAACTTACAGTCAAACCTCTACATAGTGCCCCCCTTTGGGAGGGTGGCATGTTTTTTGTTAAATTTTGGAAAAGTGGTTGATTTTAATGCAAAAGATGTAAGAATTTTTATACTTTTTATAGGATTTTAGAGAAATTGGAAGGGGGGCACTATGTAGGAGGGGCACTATATAGAGGTTTGACTGTATGTTCTTATTTTGTGCGACCATACTTCTTCTTCATAATTACACATTCCATTAGAAACATGTGTGCGACCATGTAGATGGCTTTATGAAACGTCTCGACGCCTGTATCGCGGCAGAAGGTGGTCGATTTGAGCATTTGTTGAAATAAAATTGTTTTTTTTGACTGCTTACTCTCAAATAAAATGATTTATTTGAAAATATTTTACTTATAATGCCGTTTTTTCGGCTATTATTTTGTCCAAGAACTTTTGCCGCACCCTGTACATGAAAAGCACTAAAGACTTAAATTTTAAACAACTTTTTACGATTAGATTTTCAAGTAAAGTCCGTTTCCGTCGCCAATGGGAAAAAAGTCCGGGGTGATGGGCAAGTGGTCTAAGGCGCCGCCCGTCCGATCTAGAAAGTTAAGCAACGTTGGACTCGCAGGTTCAATCCCGTATGCTTCAAATTGTGTGCTCTATCACATGGCATTAATTCCCCAAAAGTGAACTGGTCCTTGCGTGTAAATTTTATTTTTATAAAAAAAATTTAGTAGCTAACCCTTCAAAAATGGGGTTCCACGTAGAAATTTCTAAATTTAATCAGACCGTAAAATCGTTCGAAATTACTAAAGAGCAGTGGTATATTATGACTTCAACTCCTCTAATCATATTGTTCCTGATCATTATTAGCTGTTATATCTGGTGCAGGAAAGAAACGCAGCGCAAACAGAAGAAAGCATATAAAAAGAAAGTGCTCGAATACAGTGCTGTTTGCGCCAGTATGACAGCTTTTGAAAGGTCAATTTTTTGATAAATAAAAAATGAGCAAAAAAAAAATTTTTTGACATATCATAAAAAAAATTTGGGCCACTCGCAGTCCACGCCATCCCCCATCACGACCACAGTTGCACAACCCCGGTACCCCACGGTAAAATTTTATCGGGGAGGGGGTAGGTCATCTTTCTCCGGCGCCTGGGGATCTCCTTCCAAAGGAGATCCCCCGGCGCCGGTTTTTATGACCCACACTCCCCTCCAACCTGCAGAGGGGGGGGGTGTGGGTCATAAAAGCAAAAATTTTTGATCGGGGTCTGTGCAACTGTGATCACGACGATTTTTTGCTAAAATTGGAGGAAATACGAAATTTTAAAAACGAGTCATGACATTCGACTCAGCTTACCGAAACAGTAGAACGAATACCATAACATTGGTCTTCCATACCGATCCCATGGCTGAGTGGCTAAAATATCAGATTTGCAATTTATAGGCTAGAGCTCGAATTTTGCGTAGAATTTAAAGTTGTCTAAATTCTATGAAAATTTTTGTATATCTTGACCTCTATGACAATTTGAAATCATTTTTGAGTAAATCTTTTCTAGAGCTATTATATAAATCCTTCATCAATCATACCCCTAACACCTTACCATCCATGTGACGTCACAGTAGTGCACAAATAGGTAAGCTTCGTCTTAACTGCACCTAAGATAGGTGATCGCTTAATCATTTCTTGCTGTATCTTATAGTTTGTATTTTCTGTTGTATGCTTTATTGCGTTTCTTAAACTTATGAAATTCGATCAGTCATAGAATATAGTTGAATGACATAATTCGTTTTTAAAATTTCGAATTTCCTTCAATTTTAGCACAAAAAATCACTGTGCCACCCATTCCATAAAAAAATCCTGAACATGACCCTGGGGTCTGCGAAATTTGTTTTTTTTTTTTAAATATTTGTGCCCAATCTATGGTTAATATGCTTATACTTTGTGTGTGAATAAGAGAATAGGGCATGTTTGTGTGAAGCCATTCTGCTAGATAAACTTTCTAATCCTCTTTTCTTTGGTAAAATAAGCAAATTTTGATAATTTCACCACCTTTCTGATAAAATTTCAGTCTGAGCTTTTTTCTTATTTTCATTTTTCAATAATTTCTTAAGAATAATGAGTTTTCAAGATGAGATGGCTAACGCTAATTTTACCATGAGAGATATATCTTTTTCCAGTGAAAATTGGCATATTCTCACAAAGCTATTTTGGGCATTTTTGTTAGTTTTCCTAATATTTTTGATTTGCTGTTTATATTGTCGAAAAGAACAGGAGAAAAAGAAGAAGAAGAAATTTAAGAGCATAGTGCATGAGTATAAAACTGCTTGTTCTCATTCTCAAGCAAAGCTTTATGAGGGGTAAAATTTTTTCCACTCCCCCCCCCCCACCAAGAGCACAATGAGGACGAATCATTAAAAAAAATTTTTGATGTTCGTTTTAACACTGTATTTTATGTGTTCAAATTTGATCAAGTTGTAATTGTATAAAGTTTTCGCGCCAATATCTCCGCAACGAAGCTTCAGACACCCAAACCAAAAAATATTTATAACAAGTAAAGTATGCCCAACAACTTCCTGCCAAAATTAGAAAAAAATCGTTTTTACATGTCTAAAACGTCCCTTGTAAAATACAAGAGAGTCGGAAGTTGTTCTCAGTGATAAGAAGGGTATGGGATAAGGGCCAGAGCACTACACCCCTATGTTTTTTGAGTAAAAAATTAATCAAAATCGCAAAATTAAACAATTTTTTTTGAATTTTAGGTACCAAAGGACCAAAAATGAAGAAAGGTTATATGAAGATAATTGGTTTGTTAATCCGAACTTGTTGAATCTACATTTTGATAAAATTCTTGGCAAAGGTGCTTTTGCCACTATATACAAAGGTTTGTAATTTTTGTATAAATTAAAATAGTGAATCTTGAATGATTTTAGGTGTCCTAAAAGGAGAGTCTCCACTGTATCAAATACACAAAAGTATAGCTACTCAAAAATTTCAAGACTGCGAAAATGCTGTAAAAGTAAGAGAACAGTGATAAGTGAATAGGGATGAAAATCTACTTCTACCTATCCCCATCCCATGAAATTTTTTTCAAATGCTAGTGGATTAGCCAAAAGGAAGTGGAGGGTCACCACCAATGGCGTAGGCAGAAGGGTCGACTGGGGGGCATAGATTCAAATGAAAAGAAACGATAGGATTGAACCGATACGAATGAAACGATTCGAATGAAACGATACGAATGAAACAATTTGTGCCTGATTCGGGTAAATTGTGTCGAGAACACAAATATATTGCCGATTTTTTATTGGTTTCGTTTCATTCGAATCGTTTCATTTGATCGTTTCATTCGTATCGTTTCATCCTCATCGTTTCATTTGAGTCTATGCCACTGGAGGGGGGGAGGGTTCTTATTCAAAAAAGACCATTTTTTCCAAAAAACATAAGAGGGACTTATGTTTTTTTGTCATAAAAATTCAATTTTTAAAAGAAAAATGCTACATTGTTTTGCCGAGAATGCAATTTGTGGACAAAAAATTTACAAAAATCTGCAAAACTTAAATTTTTAGATAGCGACAACTTTTGGGTCGGATGAAGTTGACCAACTGAATAGAGAAATTGAAGTTTTGAAGAGAATTGGCTTTCACAGCAATATTATTGGCTTCTTGGGATGGAGTTTACATAATACAACACCGGTGTTATTATTTGAATTAGCACAAAGCAATTTGTTACAATATGTTAGGAATTTGAAAGAAAAGTAAGATTGATAGCCTCAATTTCATCACCCCAAGCGGCCCTGGGCCGGGCCGCTCCTACAATGGGGCCGGCCAGGATACAGCTCTATATCCAGCCGTCCCGAACATACGTGTACAACTTTCCTTCCCACGAATTTCGGGCAGGTGGTCGCCCCCAGAGTGACCAAAGAGTAAAAAAATTCGAATTCTCAAAAGTTTACCAAAATGGCTAATTTTTGCACTAGGGGGTTTTCGCTCATGGGAAATTCGAATCCAAAGGAATTTTTTGAATTTGACCATTGGAATTTACCTTACAAGTGGGAAACCTTGGTGGTTTGGTTATTTGCACCATCCCACTCCTGAGTGTCGGTTACCCTATCCTGAAAAAAATGTCATCGAAAACGTGGGCCAGCTTGGCCCATGGACCATGCCGGCCCAAAAAAATGACGGCCCGGTCCAAGGAGTAAGAGAAAATTACGGACCAACCATGGCCGGCCTATGACAAGCAGCGGTCTACCTGACTTCTTGGGTCGGCCGTTTTATAAACCTAGTGCAAAGTGAGATGCTTTCCACTTCACCATGGATGATGACCTGAAATTCTTAAAGAAATTCCCTATAACTATAGTCTTTTTTAGTGAAAATCCTCTTCCAATCAAATATTTTCTCTCAGTTCTCTGGCAAGTTTCGAGTGGAATGATCAAAATAGCTTCTTTAAATATGGTTCATAGAGATTTAGCAGCCAGAAATATTCTATTGATCGAGGACTATAGACCAAAAGTATTACTCAAAATATTTTTTTCAAATTTCCGTTTTAGATAGGTGATTTTGGCTTGTGT
>OZJO01026539.1:0-26904 GCA_900406225.1 Acrobeloides nanus | reverse complement strand
TTGACCATGGCAGGAGTCGAACCTGCAATCTTCGGTTCCGTAGACCGACGCGTTATCCATTGCGCCACATGGCCATATGATCAATTTCGCTAAGATATCCGATGAAATAGATCAATTTTTTTTAATTAAAGGGGGTACATACCCAGTACGTTTCTAGAAAAATGTTTGCTCCAAATTGGCTTTTTGGTACTCGGGGGTTTTCGGGCACGAGAAATATCGGCAAGTCCCAAGTTCCGAAAAAATTTTCATGATCCCTACCCCATGTTAACAAATCAATTTTTTCAACTTTTTTTATATTAAAAATTCTTTTCGAAAACAGGCAAAAAATGTTTGACCATGGCAGGAGTCGAACCTGCAATCTTCGGTTCCGTAGACCGACGCGTTATCCATTGCGCCACATGGCCATATGATTATGACTGCCTTATAACCCATGAACTGTGGACATTGATTAAACATTTAAGTGATGGCATTTTTTAGAAGGACGATAAAAAGAATCTATGGGAACTCAAATTTAAAAAATATTTAAACTTTTTCAATTTCGCTAAGATATCCGATGAAATAGATCAATTTTTTTTAATTAAAGGGGGTGCACGCCCAGTACACTTCTCGAAAAAATTTTTTCTCCAAATTGACTGATTTTTGGTACTCGGGGGGTTTTCGGGCACGAGAAATCGATTGGCGCAAGTTCCGAGTTCCGAAAAAATTTTCATGACCCCCATCGGGAACCCCATGTTCGAAAACAAGTTTTTCGATTTTCCAGGAATTTGTCAAATTTTGAAGAATTTTTCGATTTTTGACGAATTTTTCAAAAATTTTCAAAATCCGACCCCCTCCCTTCCACTTTAAGTCTGGCGCTCTAGACCTCTTTTCATTAGTACGCAAGCCAATTTTTTTGCCAGCGCCAAATTGGAATTGTTTGTACCTGTGAGTTAGTCAAGGAACTTCCTTAAAATTTATAGTTGATAAATGAAATTGTTGTCATTTTTATATCCTTTTCATTTTTATAACCATTTTAGTAAAGATATGTGGGAGTGATAGAACTTGATGTATTGTTCTTTCGTCCTACAAAAAACATGGTTTGACTTTTTTTATATCCTTTCAATTTGTATGAGGAAGCGAATATAACTAAAGTCCATATTGGCTTGATTAAAAGCTAATACATTTCCTTCTATTAGCAGAAAAAGCGCGTCAACAACCTATTTTTCGTCTTTTTCATCAATCTTGATGCTATTTTGGAACGTCGCACCTGAGAAGATAAAAAATTGAATTTTTTGTGAAAAATTGGGAGATAGTTCCCAATCCGGTCACATCTATCGTGGCCAAAAAATCGAAAATTTGCTAAAAATGACTTATTTAGCTTATTTTAGAATTAAGCATGTGATTCTTGTTGAAAATGTGGCCCTAAAGAGGGCCGTTGGGATAAGAAATGATGAGTCACTTAAGGCTGGCAAGCATAGCTGAACAAGGGGGGGGGGTACTGTACCCCCCCCCTACTTCGTCTTTTTGCCGAAAATTTGTAATACCCACTTCGTATTTGGGGTTGGTTTAAGAAATGTTTATTATAAAAAGTTTCCCACTTCGTACAAAGTGGTCGATAAAGCATGAAAATTAAATATTTTATCAAAAAAAAAGGTCGTTTTTTTTGGTGGACGTGGTGGGGGACCACCTCGTATTTAGGGCGCCAGTACCCCCCTCCTTGTACAGCTATGCTGGCAAGGGTAAAAGGTTCAAACAAAGTGCACAATCATGTTTTTTCGAGATTTATAACGAAAGTAATGATGAGAAAGAAGTTTTTTAAATATTTTTCTGAAGAAATGCCGCTAAACTGTTCATTTTTTGCTAGCTAGAAAATTTTTTTCGACTTTTCGGCAACGATAGATGTGACCGGATTGGGAACTATCTCCAAAAATTGAATTTTTTGCGAAAAATTCGAATTTTCGGTACTACTATCGATTAACGACCGCATTGTCAATGCGGCATTGAACGTGAATTTTTTCGAAACAATTTTTTCTCGATTTTTTTCTGAAAATGACCCCTAGGGGTAATTTTGATGCGAGAAATCGATTGCGCGCACTCCCGAAGCGTAAAAACGCCATCTTGACACAGTTTTTGTGAAAAATTGCCTATTTTTTCGCCTGAGAAAAGATTAAACAAGGCGAGAAAATAGGCAATTTTTCACAAAAACTTGGTCAAGATGGCGTTTTTACGCTCCGGGAGTGCGCGCAATCGATTTCTCGCATAAAAATTACCCCCATAGGGGTCATTTTCAGAAAAAAATCGAGAAAAAATTGTTTCGAAACAAATTCACGTTCAATGCGGTCGTTAATCGATAGTAGTACCGAATTTTCTGTGAAAAATTGAATTTTTTGTTAAAAATTGAATTTTTTGTGAAAATTGAATTTGTTGAAAAATTCGAATTTTTTGGTAAAAATTGAACCCTTTTGGTGGGTGGATTTATAGTTGATAAATGAAATTGTTGTCATTTTTATATCCTTTTCATTTTTATATCCATTCTGGTGAAGATGTGTGGGAGTGATATAACTTAATATGTTTTGTTCTTTCGTCCTACAAAAATCTGGTTCGACTTTTTTATACTTTCCATTTGCATCTATATAAGACCAGGAAAGCGAATATAACTAAAGTCTATATATATTGGCTTGATTAAAAGCTAATACATTTCCTTCTATTAGCAGAAAAAGCGCGTCAACAACCAATTTTTTCGTCTTTTTCACAAATCTTGATGCTATTTTGGAACGTCGCACCTGAGAAGATAAATATTGTCCATATTTGGAATAATCTCAGGAGCTCGGATAGTGTGTACGTAAGCCAGAAGCCAACCGCGAAAAATCCTGCCCCAGGAACGAGAGATAGAGTAAGAGGCGTGGCCTTCTAAGCCAATATTAGCGCGTCAAATCCGTTTGTGACGAAGGCATTCTTTTCAGCTCAAAGCTAATTTATCTTCTTATTAATATTGTCAACATTCTTGTTGGTTCGTGCACGGTTGTTTCCTCTCTAAATTTATTTTGCAATAATCAAAAAAAAAGAAGAACAATGATGGTCGAAAGTGCTCCATCGGTGTTTGCAGCCGCGTTGAAAATGCCAAACTTGGGGCTATTGACGGTCCCCCAGTGTTCACTTAGCAGTCTTCCGTTTGATCCGTATTTGTATTATAGTCTTGCGAAAATGCAACAGTTGCCGGGAAGCCATGATACTCAGTTGCCAATTTCCCCGACTTTGTTTGGTAAGGATTTTTTAGCATAAAAGTTGAACGAATATAAAAATTCGGAGGGCAACCACGTGAAAATTTTCGAAAATTTTTTTCTAAAAATGACACTTCTAGGGGTAAAAACATGCGGGAAATCCGAATTTGATATTTACGATGCGAAAAAAATGCTTCACTGATTCAGGGAAGGCTTGTGTATTGAAACGAAAAGTTTGCAAAAATCGCATTTTTGCGACTTTCGCTTCAATACACAGGCCTTCCCTGAATCAGGGAAGCGTTTTTTTTTGTTTTGTAAATGCCAAATTCGGATATAATGTGTAAACATTTCGGAAATAATGTCAAATTGCGAAAAAAACACTTCCCTGATTCAGGCAAGGCCTGTGTATTGAAACGAAAAGTTCGCAAAAATCGCATTTTTGCGACTTTTCGCTTTAATACACAGGCCTTTCCTGAATCAGGGAAGCGTTTTTTCGTTTCGAAAATGTCAAATTCGGATTCCCGCATGTTTTTTTCGTGATGAAAAATTTTCTTGAAATTCAAAAAAATAGTTGAAAATCGACTTTGATGGGATCGAACCAGTGCTCAAGCTGTTTCATGATGATGTTCAAAAAAGATGGGGACGCATGGCCTATTGGCTAGGATGCTGGATGAATCATTTATTGTTGCAGGTTCGATCCCACCAGGGTCAAAATTTTTTTGGGATCGAACCCGCGCCAATAGATTGAATGGTCAGCATCCTAGCCATTCGGCTATGCTTTTTAAAATCTCGCCAAGAAAAAGAGTTTAGTTATATTTTCTCATTTTTAGGCGATTTTGGAGGTCTTCAAAAAACTCCAAATTCTTGCAGTGACTCAGAAAATGGCTCATCAAGCAGTCAGACGTCAAAATTTTCATACAATTATGAAGATTCGCACCGAAAACAACGCCGAAGCCGAACCACTTTCTCTAGCTATCAGGTAAAAATTTTTTATGCGAATTTCGAAATTTTTTACAACAACAACGAAAATCCCATGATGTGATTACCTTAAACTGTTATTTTTATGCTTCATGCCTCAATTATTCCCATCTCACGATTTTTTTTGACATCAATCTGCGCATTTCCGAGAGATTTTCTCAGCTAATTCGATTCAATAAGCTTAAACAAAATTGGATTTGCCAAACGTAAAAAATAATTTCATTTGAGGCATGAATACATTTTTCAGAACAAAAATTCGAACCAAAATTGCGTTAGGATTTTATCATGCGGAAAATAAGAAAAACATGAAATCTTAGAAAGCTTGGAAATTTGGTTTCATAATTTTATGCAGGGATCTAAATTTATATTTGCCACCGTTTTATCTGAAAATTAGTTTTATCTGAAAGGCTTAGGCTTAAGCTTAGGCTTAGGCTTAGGTCTAAGCCTAAGCCCAAGCCTAGGCCTTTCAAATAAAACTAGTTTTATCTGATTCTTTCAGATAAAACTGACTTTCAGATAAAACGGTAACATATCGATTCGCAAATTTTCTAAACAAGAAAAAATCAACTTGACCTTGATTCAGGGAATGGAATAATAATTTTTACTCCATTCCCTGAATCAGGGTCAAGAAAAGAAATCCACCTTTTTTATTCAATAATTTTGAAAATTATGCAAATTTTTTAGCTTGCTGAACTCGAACGAGCCTTCAACAAATCTCACTATCCAGATGTCTTCTTACGCGAAGAATTGGCGAGTCGAATCCACCTTTCGGAAGCTAGAATCCAAGTCTGGTTCCAAAACCGACGCGCCAAGCTCCGTAAAAACGAACGGGATGAACGAAAAACGTTAAGAAGCTTCCAAAAATACTCCCCTTTCCAAGTTGAACCGATCCAAAGCTTTCTTCCAAATGAACAAGACTGGGTGCTGGACTTGAGTAAGCCACATAAGAATTCCGAGGAAAAACCTGAAGTGACCATTTCGGCTTTTTCAATCGACTCGTTTTTGGAGAAGCTTAATCATAAATCGTGATCTTATTCTCTTGTATAGCTTTTTTGAATTGTAATTATTTCTTATAGATAAAAAATTTTTACTTATGAAAAGAAAACATGATAAAACAAATTATAGTTTTTAACGAGAGTGGAAGATCGAGTACCCATGGCGCAGGGGCAAGTGTTGTGCAAAAAGCTGGCACGCATGGCCCATACAATCAAACCTCGATATAACGACACCCCAAGGGAGGGGTTGTTATATCGAATTCAAGGGGGGTCGTTATATCGAGTTTCTTCTCCTTCATCTAGTAAGTATTCAAATTCCATGAAGGCTGCCATCACTTCGGCTTGTCCAAAGTTCAGTTCTTCATTTTCGAGGTTCATCACTTCATCATGAACTAAGGATGGGTCTTCTTCTTTAAAAAACTTGTCGTCAAATTTTCATCCACATCTAGATAGATTGCTCCTCGTAGACAGCACCACAGCCTACCTTGACTCAGAATAGCCAGTTTTTCCAAAGTTAGAATGCGCTAGATACCGTGTCGATGGACCAGTCTTTGATTTTTACGGCGCTGTTAGCTACCCATTTGGCAGCTGCTCTGGTTTTATTTCTTATCCAATCGACACCGCGGTGCAATCCTGACCAAAACCTTCGGAAGGATTGTTCAGAGTAACAATTTTCACGTGGATCCGTGCTCATTCTTTCTGGTTCAGTCTTCTAGTATAAGAAGCCATGAGGATGGAGTTTGAGACAAGTTCATTAAGATCAGATTGGTAAATCGATCGTGATTTAAAGATCAATTCTTGGAATTCTTTTGTTTTCGGTAACTCTTTATCGTAAACTGCGACTGGAAAATTGCACCTCGTAGTGTATAGTTCATGAAGAAGAAACACTTCCACTGACCTAGCACCCCGTTTCAAAATATAGCAAAAAATGTGGTTGAGCTGCAAAACATTCCTCCCGTCATAAATTTAAAAAATCCCGTCATTTTATAAAAACTGTATATACAGATAGATTCAGCAGACTCTACTCTACAAAACTGTCAGACGGATTTTTGATCCTACAGAGGAATCATGAGATATCGACATTTTTATAGAAAAAAACGAGATATGCCTCTAGAGCTCAACCACATTTCTGAAACGGAGTGCTAGGGTTAGGCCTAGGTCTAAGCCTAGGCTTAAGCCTAAGCCTTTAGCCTAAACAAAGCTTAGGCCTAAGCCTAAACCAAAGCCTAAAAAAGATGAAAAGTTGATTTTTTTTGTTTTCAGTCTAGGGGGGGGGGGGGGGGGGGGTATTCTGCATAAATTTATGCAGAATCCCCTCTCCCTAGGGGGGAATAGTGCATAAGTACCAACAAATTTTTCGTGACCCTGATCCTTTAAGTTGGATTTGCGTGTATAACTTTTTAATATTCGATAAAAAATTTGATTAATACATGTGATATTCCAACTTGTAACATCATCCACTTTTTTTCAAATTTTTTCTTCTAATTAACTAGCATTAGACGTAAATGAAGCCTTATTAGACCTAATCAAAAGGCCGTCTTCACTTGTTGTCAATTCAATGTCGACGTCCACCAACGTATGCATATACACACACACCTGAAGCTTCATGAAGACCGTGACAAATCCGGATATTTGGTATCAATTAACCGCTAATTTATTAATGGCATCCCCGAAGGAAACTTCACGAGCCTCTTCATTGACGCAATTTGCGTGCTCTCAAATTAAGCGGTGATTCGGAATTGGCTGGCGGAAATTGTGTTGATATTATTACGTTTTGGATAAAATATTCTAAAGACGTTTATGGAATGGGATTAGTTGAAGGAAAAGAGTCGTACAAAAACTTTAAGCAAAGGAGATTGATGCAATAAAAGATTAGCTCCTACAAAGAAAGACTTAATAAGCTTGTCGACGTAAACGAATATAATTCGATTCGGGAAAATAACTACATGGCAATTTGTTTAATTTAACATGTGAGAATTCTAGATAGCCTTTTGAATTAAGGTTGTGTACGTCAAGAATCTCTATAGGTATGCTAAATTAGGAGATGTAGCATAATAAAGTGCAGGTAAGTGTTAGTAGAAGAAAATATTTTTCTGTGTAAATATTTGCAACAAAATTTATAGCGGAAATAAAATGAGTAACAAGGTAGTAAAGTTACTTTGTTTAAGAATTGTCAACAGTTATCGTCATGGGAAAGACTCAAAAATAGTGCTTGTCCTCTCCCAAAATTCCTCCACACCCCAAATTCAGGATTGCCACATGCAACCAGAAAAATTTTGGAGCTGTACGGCCTGGGGGGGGGGAGTGCAATTAAGAGGCGATATCTTGAAAGCTCAAACATGGGAAGGGCACCATACATGGGCAAGCAGGGTTGCCAGATGAAATTTTCAAAAAAAAGCATCAAACCCTTTAAAAAAAAGCAAAAATAAAGCAATGGCTCTAGAAAAAAAGCATAAAAANTCGAGATACGGTAGGCATGGTCCTGTAGGGTGTGTCGAAGCTTCAAAAAATCATAACTTTTTAATGTTATATCCAAATCACATGATCTTGGTGTCATTGAATGCGTCTGGATTTGAGCTTCATTTTTTATACTCACGACCATATGTCAAAACCTCAAGGTTGTGAAGCTATGACCGTTTTCCTGATTTTCAAGGTGTCAAAAGGTGTCCAAAAATTCACTTTTTCAGCTATAACTTTTTATAGACACGAGAGCGCAAAGATCTGAAAGCTGTAAAATGTAGCCCAAATCTCCAGCTTTTCAATGATAGGTCGATCATAGCGCAGGTCGGTGCTAAAGTTAGAAAAATTCACGTTCGAAGACAACCACTTCAAAATTGAAAATTCTTTAGATTAGCGAAATTTGCCATAATTTATATATATTCGGAAAATTCATGAAAAATGGAGCATTTTTTGTTTTTACAATAAATTCTGAATCGTTATCATTGTCGAGATAATTGTGTTTGAAGTTGGCGATTTTTGGAATTGGTTGTAAATTTGAATTTCCCGCCAAAATTGAAAATCAGGGTTTTGGCGGGAAATTCAAATTTAAAACCAATTCCAAAAATCGCCAACTTCAAACGCAATTATCTCGACAACGATAACGATTCAGAATTTACTGTAAAAACAAAAAAATGCTCCATTTTTCATCAACTTTCCAAATATCAACAAAAATGTAACTTTTTGGGGTCCTTTAAAGCATAAAATGCTTTGAAATTTTCGGTACATTTCTAGAATTTTTTTTTGCGTCATTTTTTCTTTAATTTTTTCCCAACCACTAACGTAATAATCGTATATTTTACTTCACTAGCCGATATTATAATAGCATTTAATGAGAGGCTTCACGTCGTTGCCCTCATTATGTCGCCTCTCTAAATCGACTAATTGGCATTTGAATGAGCAAACAAATACAATTTGCTAATAAATTCAATTGCCGCGTATCACTACAATTCGAATGAATTTATTAATAAAATGAGTTCTTTACTTTTTTCTCTCCGACCTTCGTCACTATAGCTAAGCCGGAAATTTATAGAAAATTTGAGCAAATATGGACAGCAAATGGACCGAGAGACGCAATTATGCAATTAAATGATTTCCGCTAGTTGGTCGGCATTTTTAGGACAATGCTTAGCGATTTCCCCCTCCATTGTAGGGCTTCATTGACGCGTGCCTTTTATTAAGTGGCTTAATTAGAAGAGACTTCCCACGTAAAAGTCTTAAAAAAATAATGAAATTACAAAGATCGAAGTTGAGGGTAGAATTTGGTCAACATTAAAGGGGGGAGTATCTTTTATGGTCGGGTAGAAAATTAAAAAAAAAGATCTTTCTAGGGGTAATTTTATGCGAAAAATCGATTGCGCGCATTCCTGAAGCTTGAAAATGCTTCCCTGAATCAGGAAAATAATAGTATGTATTGAATTTTCCTTGTAAGAATCAACGGTTTTCTCATAAAAATCCGAAAATGTTTGATTTTCGCTTTAATACACCGATTTCTTCCCTGAATTAAGGTCAAGGAAGCGTTTCCAAGGTTTGGGAATGCGCGCAATCGATTCCTCGCATAAAATTACCCCTCGAGGGTCACTTGTTTAGAAAATTTAAAAAAATTTTCTACCCAGCCCTAAGTTGGACCCCTTTAAATAAAATCGGGCTATTTTAGACACCAAAGATGGCTTGTTTTGATCAGAACTCAAGATTAAGCGATAGATTTTTAAACTGCTTTAACAAAGGTCATTCAGGGAAGTGTATTCTACAATTGGCGAGGGGTCACTTGCGTCCGGCAATTTGCGTCCCGGACTTTTCCGTCCGAATATTTGAGTCCGGACATTTGCGCCCGGACATTTGCGTCCGGAAACTTCCGTCTCGGACATTTCCGTCCCGGACATTTGTGTCCAGACATTCATCAAAATTTTAACCAAGCGTTCGGACAGTTTGCGCCCGGACGCAAATGCACGGGACTCGAATGTCCGGGGCGGATATTTCCGGACGCAAATAGTCGGATGTAAATGTCCGGACGCAAATGTCCGGGACGCAAATGTTCGGGACGGATATTTCCGGACGCAAATGACCCCTTGCCCTACAATTCGCTTTTTTGTATCGCTCCACGAAAAATTTTTTCTTCTTACTGAACTTGGTGTGTATCGTCTCTTAATAAATTTAAAAAATGTTTATTCAAAAATTACATCAAAAGATTATGTCGACATATAAAAAACCGGATAAATAATTCATATTATTATTATTTGAAGAATATCAATCTTTTAATTCAATATAAAAAAAAACTCAATGGGGTACACGTTTCGAAAGAAAATTACAACCATAGGATTTTTGGAGAATAAATATGAAAAGGGGCACCAACATTGGCATACCAATATATTAAAATATCTTAACAATAGGAAAAGGATAAACAAAATTTTGCCCTAAAAATTAGGGAGAAATTTGGAAATTAATAGCACGTCTTCAGTTTTTCAGGGTACGTTCGAGCATGTTGAAAAGTTGTCGAAAAGTCGAAAAAAGTTGTTGAAAAGTTTGTTTTTTCGACTTTTCAACAACTTTTCGACAACTTTTCAGCGACTTTTTCAACATGCTTGAACGCACCCTCACGCTCACCTCTATTTTTTACTTGATTTTTTTTGTAAATTTTGATCTCTACAGTTTGTTCGTTATTTTTCACGATTTGTGAGCGTTCAACTGAAAAAGCGCCCTTTACCAGGGAGAAATTTGGATATATAAAACAAGATTAATGCCTAACTTCAGGCTCACAAAAATATTTTCCAGAAATTATTTTCCGTTTTATCATACTCATGCTGTATGGGGCTTCTTCGTCTAACACAACCGATAGCTTTGAAAGACTTGAATCGACACACTAAAAAAAAATTCAGATCATTCTTCCATTTACAGACGTCACTCTAGGGTAGGGATGTTATACTCATTTTTTAGAAAAGGGAGCTACAAATCTCCAAAAAGGGAGGCAAACTTCTTCAAAAAGAGGGCAATTTTTTAAAATTCATCGAAGCAGAAGTTCAAAAAGGGGGCAGAGGCATAGTTTACCAATAGGGGGATACACCGGACCCTCAGGATGGCTGGACGAATGGCCTTTCAGGGGGGTACATGATCAAATTTTCAAAAATTTATATGATGAATGAATTGGAAGGGGGAGGGTACACGAACCCTCATGATGGATGGATGAATGACTATAAAGGCGGAAGGTCCGAGGATGAGTGGTGAGGGGGTANGGGGGGGGGTACTGTTCGAATCCAGGGTATCGTCATATTGAGAGCCAACTGAATCAATTTATGCATATACCTGAAATTGGACCATTGTATTTGCCGGCGTTGAAGGACCACTCGAAAGTTTAAGCCTGGCTTTAAGTGATCCTGAATGCTCACCATGTCTGGATAATTCCGTAAGGGTCCACGAAAGGGTTTTGTTTTCTTCGGACCTAAAATATCATAGGTACAACTTTCATGGTGTGCAAAAAATATGTTGCTTACCATTTTGCCTGTGGAGCCGAGTTAAACAATTGGGCATTTCCAGAAATCTCCGTAGAAAAGACCATGTTTAACAAGGCATTTTTGACGCCATTTTCTTCGGTATTGAGGCGATAATCGATTCGTATGTCAGTTTGAGTTGGATCCAATTTCCAATAGCTTTGGAGATATAATGGGGGTGGGAAGTTTTCCGACAATTCATATCGTATTATCTGAAAAACAGCTGTTATATAGCTATATTTGGGGGGGGGAGGTTAACGTCGACATGGGGAACGCGAATCGACTTCTATAGCCAAATATTGACATTTTAAAATGAATTTGCAACATTGAAAAACTTCCATTTTTGGAAAAAGTCCGTATATTGACACGAAAACATGAGTTACGCTCAAAAAGACTAATTGAATCAGGCAATATTGCCTGATTCAAATTGGAAACGTGTCCACCATGCAACTAAGCTGTTACCCACTTCAGTGTTATAAAACGTCGACGGATTCGTTTTTTGCTGATCCAACAACCAATTTGCCAGACCCAATCTATCCACCGTGAATTTCAACGTGCTCGAAGGACAACTTGGCAACGGAGTCGGCAGAATCAACTTCTTATTTGGCATAACGGACTTAATTTGGTCCGCATTTTGAAGCGAAAACTTGAGTGGAGACAAATCCGCTTTCAAATCAGTCAATTGGGCGACCAATGATGACGGAAATGAGACCAACACCGCACCAAAGATTTTTATTTCTGGGCTGAAATTTAAACAAGATTGTGTATTAAAGCGAAAATGTGTATACTTCGTCAAATCAGGAGATTTAAACCAAACATGCACGAATTCTTGAATCGCCATCGCAATTGGAAATTTGGATTTGGTTGATGGACTTGGGCTCGAACTTTTCGCTGGAATCGAAGACATTGGAGTGGTGAACGCGGTTTCAAATTTGTCGAAAGAAGCAAATCCTTGTTTCTCTGTTGTTTTAGGTGGCTCTGGAGCCTGACGCGGCATCGTAGCAAACCCATCTAGGGGCATTTCGGCATATTGGGATGAAGAAAAAGTTGGGGTGTGGGAGCGTGGTCGAGCCCTAGCTATGCTGCTACCTGCCATAGGTCCAGTGGATTGAGAGAAAAGGAGACCAGGTGGAAGTGTTGCAGAATCAAAATCTAAAAAAAAATTTTGAGCTCTTACCTTGAGGAGATGCAATCAACAGGATTTCAAAAACTGATACTTTTTAGTAATTTTATGGGAAAATATCCATTAAAGGCTTAGGCTTAACCATAGGCTTAGGCCTAACCTTAGGTTTAAACTTAGGCTTAGGCTTAAGCCCAAGCATAAGCTTAAGCCTAGGCTTAGGCTTGGACTTAAGCCTAAGGTTAAGCCTAAGCCTAGGCTTAGGCTTAACCTTAGGCTTGGGCTTAGGGTTAAGACAAAGGTTAAGCCTAAGCCTAGGTTTAAACCTAAGATTAGGCCTAAGCCTAGGCTTAAGCTTATAGTTAAGCCTAAGCTTAGGCTTAACTTTAGGCCTAAGCCTAGGTTTAGGCTTAACCATAGGCTTAGGCCTAACCTTAGGTTTAAACTTAGATTTAGGCTTAACCTTAGGCTTAAGCCCAAGCATAAGCCTAAGCCTAAGCCTAGGCTTAGGCTTAACCATAAGCTTAAGCCTAGGCTTAGGCTTAACCATAGGCTTAAGCCTAGGCTTAGGCCTAACATTAGGTTTAAGCCTAGGCTTAGGCTTAACTTTAGTCTTAACCTTAAGCCCAAGCCTAAGGTTAAGTCTAAGCCTAGGCTTAACTATAGGCTTAAGCTTGGGCTTAGGCCTAACCTTAGGTTTAAGCCTAAGCCTAACCTTAGGCTTAGGGTTAAGCCTAAGCCTTTAGAGAATATTTTTCCATAAAATTACTTCAATAAAGTATCAGTTTTTGGAATCCTGTTGATTGTGTCTCTCCAGAGGGAAGAGCTCCAAAATTTTTTGCATTTGTCTTGTTTTATTACAAACCTGTAAATTTTTTTCTCAAATGTTCATCGCCGGTAAACGCGGCTCGCAGAGGTTTGACATTTGTGTTTTGTGTAAAATCACTCGAATTGGCAGACCAGGGGTCCTAAAAATATTCTAGCGGTTTTCTAGCATCTTATTAGTCTTACTTTTTCAAAAGTCGAACTTTTCGTTAGCGCCAATGTCCCAACGGCGCTTCGTAATTCATCCATGGATGCGTTGATATTCGGTTTAGATTCGTTGAGCGGTTTGATTTGTAATGAGCGAATTTTGGTGGCTTGTAAAATTTCTGCGTCACCTTCATCTAAATTATGTGGATAAACTCTATTTCATGGCGAGGTTCAAAAAGCTGGGCGCGTGCATGGCCTAATGGCTAGGACGTTAGCCATTCATGTTGTAGAACAAGGATTAGCGCTAACTGGGTGTGGTTAACAAATTAGACAACGATTGAACAAGCACTAAAGGTGGCTCCAGCGCTCGGCTCCCGCTAATCTAAAAAAATACCAGATGAAGAAGTACACGTCGACCAGCGATTCTTATCACTTCTCGAAGTTTTATTAGCCCCCAAGAAGAAGTCATCCGTCCCATTTTCTGGCCACGCAATGGCACTACTATTGGGTTTTTCCTGCGGAAAATCATCCAAGATTGGCGGCTCTGTTGTTGGCAATGGCGGTGGTGGCGGAGCATAAGGTAGATCATGCACCGAAAACGTATTCGTCAACGATTGTGCGGCGAGAGGTGTCATGGCGTTGTCTACCGGTTGATGAGCAGCTTTGTCTTCACTTTTTGAACTGCTTGCCGTGCTTCGGTTGTCATCGACTCTAAAGGGAATCAAATTTTGGAGCTCTTTTCTCCTGAGACGCAATCAACAGAATTCCAAAAACTGATACTTTTTTGAAGTAATTTGATGAAAAATATAAAGGCTTAGGTCTAGGTTTAAGCTTAGGCTTAAGCCTAGGCCTAAGCCTAAGCCTAGGCCTAGGCCTAAGCCTAAGCCTAGGCTTAATCTTAGGCCTAAGCTTGGGCTTAGATCTAGGCTTAGGCTTAACCATAGGCTTAAGCCTATGGTTAAGCCTAGGCTTAAGCTTAGGCTTAAGCTTAGGCTTAAGCCTAAGCCTTTAGATGATATTTTTTCATAAAATTACTTCAAAAAAGTATCCGTTTTTGGAACCCTGTTGATTGCGTCTCCCCAAGGGGAAGAGCTCCAAAATTTTTGTTCGATAAGTTTTTTTCTTCAAAAATATACTGGAAAATATCTTTATTTTCATTCATCACAGTCAAATCACTCATCGAATTTTTCGCCTTTTTGTATCGTTTCAAGAATCCTCTTGCGGTTCCACTGCTAGGCTCGGATTTTTCATTTTGGCTTGTGGTCATTTCGGATATATGGTCACTTGAACCAACTTGAAGGCTTGATTGGGAATTGTACTTTTTACGACGTGATGGTAGCCTGAAAAAAGGTTATACATGATCCTTTTCGAGATAGATATAAAGTGTTGGTTATGTAGCGCAGTGGATAGAGAAGGTGATTGTCCGATTTGGCTAGTTAAGCAACGTCGAGACCGCCAGGCTCGATCACGCTAGGATCAAACTTCTGATTTTCAAGAAAATAATAATAGGCAAAAATTCTATTCACTATTTTCTGTATTACAACGAAAACATGAAATCCGTCTCTGAATCAATAAAAGTTGTGTATTGACGCGAAAATTTTAAAAAAATTTTCTTTTTTTCATCGACTTACGAAAACTGCCAAAATATTTTAAATTTCATGCCAATATACATAACTTTTATTGATTCAGGGACGACTTTTTATTGCGTTTATGTTTTCGTTGTAATACACAGATTTCAAAAATCGCCAACTTCAATTTTTGAGTCGCAGGCAAAATCAAATCGATTCAGGTGGAATTCGAACCCGAGACCCTTAGACTGAAATCTTGAAGCACTACCACTGATCCAAGTTAACAATAAAAACGTGATTTTTAATTTTGCTTATAATTTAACATGAATTTTTTTATAACTTTTTTTCCAAAATTTTTTTGAACGTTGCTCAGAATAGCTTAAAAACGGAATATACCGGAAATTTGAAGGAGTATTTCCGTGTTAAGTTTAAAAATGCATACCATTGAGAAAATTTTTGACTTCCCAAAGAAGAAGTAAATTTAGGCACATATGAATAAGCACCTCCATTTTTGGGTGTTTCAACTCCATTTTCGGAGCCTGTGTCTTCATCATCTGCTGATTTCTAAACATGAAAATTTTAATCAGATGAGTATGTTTTTGAGCCAAACCGCTTCAGCAGTCGAGGGCATTGTCCACGGCCCGTCCAAAGTCAACAAATCGTTCACTGTTGGCACAGAATTCTCGATGGAGTTGTGGATAATTGCTGATGAATTCGACGAGGACGCCGCCGAGTGTGATCCAGTAATATGGGAGATGATATCTATGTCTAACATTTCATCGTTGTCAGTCCATTTTATGGGCTCTAAAAAATTATTATAGGGTGAAAACGCTTCCCTGACTCTGATTCAGGGAATCGGGGTGTGTATATTGAAACGAAAATCGAAACTTTTGAAATTTCTCTCTCAAAATCATATTTCTGGTGGTAATTTTATGCGGGAAATTGATTGCGCGCATTCCTGAATCTTGAAAATGCTTTCTTGACCCTGATTCAGGGAATGGATTCGGTGTATTGACGCGAAAATCAAAAAATTTGGAAATTTCTCCCTCAAAATCATATTTCTAGTGGTAATTTCATGAGGGGAATCGATTGAGCACATTTCCAACGCCTGAAAACGCTTCCCTGATTCAGAGAAATATATGTGTGTATTGAAGTGAAAATCGAAACTTTTGAAATTTCTCTCTCAAAATCATATTTCTGGGGCTAATTTTATGCGGGGGATCGAGTGCACGCATTCCCGAATCTTGAAAACGCTTTCTTTACCCTGATTCAGGGAAATAAGAGTGTGTATTGAAGCGAAAATATGAAAATTTTGAATTTTTCTTCTGAAAATCATCGTTTCTAGAGTTATTTTATGCAAGGAATTTGAAAAACATGCTCCCGAGTCGAAAAATGCTTCCCTGAATCAGGGTAAGCATGTGTAATAACACGAAATTAACAAAGCAAGATTTGAGCTAATTTATTGTTGTTATACATGCTTACCCTGATTCAGGGACGCATTTTCGACTCGGGAGCATGTTTTTCGGATTCTTCGCATAAAATAACTCTAGAAACGATGATTTTCAGAAGAAAAATTCAAAATTTTTATATTTTCGCTTCAATACACACTCTTATTTTCCCTGGACCAGGATCAGGGAAGCGTTTTCAAGCTTCGGGAATGCGCGCAATCGATTTCTCGTATAGAATTAGCCCTAAATAGGGTCATTTTTGGAAAAAAATTGAAAAATTCGTCAAAATTTTAAAAATCTCATTCGACGAATTTTTCGATTTTTTGTCGAATTTTTCGATTTTTGACAAACTTTTCAATTTTTGTTGAATTTTTTCATTTTTGACGAATTTATTGACCCTAATGGGTCATTTTTGAACAAATTTTTGGGTCGAAAAAACATGAAAAAATCGCCCAAATTCTGGGTTTTTTTTCAATACACCCTGTATTATGCAAATTTTTAACAAATGAACACCTGGACGATCTCTGCCAGTTCCCTTCTCTTCGACAAACTTCATCATAATATCATCAATATCCATTCTTTCGATGGATTGTCTATAGTCTGTGGTAACCTAAAAAAAAATATTTTTTTGAAATTTGCAAAATTCGAGAGAAAAAACCTGTGAAACAGCACTATGCGCATCATCCATACTTCTGGCTAGATGGATGAAGAAGTTTTTCATCTGTTGTAAATGGGCAGTGTCGTGGGCTTGGAATGCTTTTGTGGATTTGAGCATTTTTTGTTCGAAATTTTCTCGTATCACAGCGTATTTTTCGACATAGGATTTGTATTCTTCGAATGCTTTTGCAACTTTCGATTTCATCTAAAACAGTTTCATATAGTAAAAAAATTCTGAATTTTCGCGTCAATACACACAACTTTTATTGATTCAGGGACGAATTTTCACTTCGTTCATATTTTCGTTGTAATACACAGATTTCAAAATGGGTGCTAGTTCGGATTAGCATCCCCGGACCCAGAAAATTCTTCCTTGATCCTGATTCAGGGAAGGTTGGGGGTGTATTGAAGCGAAAATGGACAAAAATTCAATTTTTCGCTGTAAAATCGGCTGTTTGAGGGGTAATTTTATGCGGGGAATCGATTGCTCGCATTCTCAAAGTGTGGAAACGCTTTCTTGATCCTAATTCAGGGAAGGTGGTGGGTATATTGAAACGAAAATGGACTAAAATTCGATTTTTTATCGTAAAAACGGCTGTTTAAGGGTTTTTCTAGGCGAGGAATCTATTACGCGCATTCCCAAACCTTGAAAACTCTTCCCTGACCCTGTTTCAGGGAAATTAGTGAGTGTAGCCCATTTTCGCTTCAATACATCTAATCAGGATCAGGGAAGCGTTTTCTTTTTTTGAAAAAATCTGTATATTGACACGAAAACATGAGTTACGCTCAGCTGATTGAATCGACATTTATGAATTTTTTTCTTCAAATTTTACGGCTCCGTGGGGACACCTTTTGCGGCAAAAATATTTTCTTTTACCTTAGCAACATCCTTTGCCGGCGCATTTTCATTTTTCAATGTCAACAGCTCTTGACATCTTTGACTATATGTTTCTTTAGCCTTTTGTAAGCATGTTGTTGTCGTTTGCATTAGATTCACCGCATCGACAACATCCTGCTCTTTGACCCTCTTTCTCGACTTCACCAAGTCATCATGATACTTGATCAGATCTTTTGACAAATCAACCAAATTTTTTATACAAGAACCTTGAATCTCGCACCACAGCTCTAGTGTGCCTTTTGTGAGGCGCCACGACTCGACGAAAGCATTGTTTGAAGAGATATAAGAGTTGACCTGAAAATGATATAGAGATAAAAAAAAAGATGGAATTTGTGGGGTTACCCGGATGAGGCTCTTATTTAAGAATTTGAGCAAATCTTCTTCCAAATTAATGCGCTCTTTGACAAAAGTGCTCAATTCTTGGCAACAGTCTTCGCCTTTTTTCAGATTTTCATACAAAACGTGATAGCCTATGTGTTTTTCGCCCTAAAATTTCTTTTTGCACTTTCTTTTTCAAACTTTATTACCGAATCGCGGATCTGTGTTGATCTTTTGCCAATCGCTTCAATCATAGGTCAGCAAGGTGGGGGGAGGGGTCCCCCTCAATTTTTTGTCCATGAGTAAGTGGGTCAGGGAGAGATTCCCCTTGCCGACCTATGGCTTCAATAATCAGTGAATCACTGAGGATTCAGAATCAGGCAACTCTAACTATGCCTGAATTTCAATAAAATCGTGTTTATTGAAACGATTACCAAAAGATTATAAGATCAACGATTTGATAAAGTTTCAAAACAGCAAAGTTGATGGTAAGGCAGGATTTATACTTCCGTCGCGACATGTCGAGCGACGCGTCGCAGAACAATTACGTTTATAGTGCGAACAATTTTTTCAATGTTGTTTATAGTTGCTGTCGCGTGACGCGTCGCGTGACAGCCTGCGATGTCGCAAGTGCTGACCACGCGACGTTGTGCAACGCGACACAAGGTTGAGTGACAAAAAACTTGGCTCCAGGCGGGATTCGAACCCATGTGATCAAAAAGACGCTGCTTTGTCACTGCACCACCAAGGGTTGTTTATGGATAAATGTCTTTTCAAACCAAATACTAGTGACACGTCGCACGGCGCGTTGCGCGACAGACTATAAACGTCAACTCGCGACACGTCGCGCGACACTATATGCATTGTCGCGACGCGACGGAAGTATAACTATTGCCTAAAAGGTTATAAAAAATTACCCAAAAATTTTCGGAATAGTCTACAAGTGTCATTTTCCATGAAGTTTTTTGGTAAAAATATACAAATTTCCCTAAAAAATTCAAAGTTGGTTGAAAAATATTTTGTAAACAAATATAGAAATTTCGGTACTACTTTCGACCCAGTCAACATGGTCTCAAAAAATTTATGTTAAAAATTCAAAAATTTTGCTCGAAAATGTGCTTACTAAAATAGCTTCAGCATATAAGCCCGAACGAAAACTCTTAATCAGGCGACCCCTTATGGCCGAGTGGGTAAAAGGCGTCTCCATGGAGCCAACAGGCGAAGGTTCGAGTCCGGCCCCCTCCAACTGGATTTTACCTATAAAACACTCATTTTCACAATTTCTGAAGCATTTTGCGTGAAAATAACATCAGAATCGTGTTTCTCATGTAAAATTACCCCTAGAAGGCTTTATAGGCAAAATCCAGTTGGAGGGGGCCGGACTCGAACCTTCGCCTGCTGTCTTCATAGAGGCGCCTTTTACCCACTCGGCCATCCGGGTCGTCTGATCAAGAGTTTTCGTTCGGGCTTATATTCTGAAGCTATTTTTGTAAGCGCATTTTTGGACAAAATTTTTGAATTTTTAACATAGGTTTTGAGACCATGTTGACTGGGTCTGCTCAGCCAAAATAGCTCCGAAATTCCTACTTCTCGCCTATCAAAAATTAAATTCCACACACGATCCCCTCCGATAAGTCGGCATGGCCTTGAATCTCAACGTGAGATGAAAAATGTTGTGTGACTTTGCTGCTACTCTAAAAATAAATCCATTTACGAAAAAGTTTTTGTACTAAAACGAAAATCTGTTTGTTGAGAGTCAAAACGCCAAATTCAACAAGTTCACACGTAAGATGGATGAACAGTGAAATGCATAATCTTGGACTCCCCCCATGCAATTGTATTCATTTTACAAGTTCTCATTGCGGACTTTTTTTAGAGCTATCGGTAATCTCTAAGTCCGTCTTGTACTGTGAATAGGTCGGATGGCACACAGGTGTTAATCACAGTGTGAGTAGTGGAAAATATACCGTCAAGTATTCACCAATTAATGGGTATCAGTTGTAGGTCTCGGTAGCACAATGGTAGTGCACTTGGACGGTAGCCAGGAGCCTGGTCCGGGTTCGAGTCTCGATCGGGTCCAAAAACTTTTGCCCAATTTCATATTAACCAAAAAAATACAATCAAACCTCGATATAACAACACCCACTAAAAAATGTGCAACTTTCGACCCCCTGTGGTTCTCTTGTAAGCCTAAGCCGTAGGTCATTTTTTGTCCGGAACATGAAATTATCGAGTCAACAAAAAATGTATTTTTTTCTATGTGTGACCGATCTTTTCAATGAACAGATTTATTGAATCAGGAAATTTTGTACACGTTTTTAATTGATTATTAAATTTTGCTTACGAATTTTCAATTTTTAACGAATTTTTCTATTTTTGACGAATTTTTCGATTTTTGACGAATTTGCATGTTGGGTAGAAAAGAATAATCTACGACGTGGGCAAACAATTGAAAAGTAATCTACGGCGTGGGCAAACGATCGAAGAGCGTTCTACGGCGTGGGCAGACGATCTTCTTAAATTGATAACTAGAAATACCAGACTTATCTTTAATTTTTTCATTGAAAAAAAATTAAGAATACTAACAGAAATTAATCACCATAAACTCGATAAAAATTCATTGCAACATGACGATCTTAATCTTCTTATTAAAAAATTTCTTTGGCTGCAATTTTTAATGATAAGTAAAAAAAATTATCTTGAAAGTATAGAGTGGGCAAACAACAGGATTTTTACGATTTTTCAAGCAAATTTTCATCCATAAATTTTTTCCAAAGCAATATTTTTCTATACGAAGAATTTGCGCATTGAAAAATCTTGAAAACGCTGCCCCTCATACAAAACCCTCAAAAAATCCGGTTTTTTGGGCTGAGCGGCAGCTCGGCGCGCCCCGCTGCCGCTTAGCCTAAATAACAACGCATCCCTATTTTCGATTTCGATTGTGGTCAATATCTACTTATGAATTAGGCCGAACCTACCGGGCTGTAACTCACTATGACGCGCCTATATAGGAAATCTCAAGACAAGTTGATTTGAGTCGGTTTAAAACTAGTTTTATCAGATAAAACTGATTTTCAGATAAAACGGTAACATATATATATTCGTAATTATCCTTACTAATAAAAATATCACTAAGGACTCATAAAAGCATTAAGGACTCACAAAGTAGAATAGAGCCAAAAATTTTTCGGAAATCCGGATATAAATGTCACCCACTCTTTAAAGGTGCCGTGCACTATCAACTAGTTTTAAGCCAAGGTTTTCGTTTCAATACACAACTTTTTTTAAAAAAAAAGTTTATTGTGACAAATCGAATTTATTCATACAATCGATATTTTAACATAGCATGTGACGTGTTTTTAGGCATATTTTTGAAGATAACTTCTCCATGGCGATTTTTCCAGGTTGTATATTCGATAGCGAAAATGTTCTTATACCCGAGTTTTTCATAAAGCTAAAATTTTTTATATTTTTTATATACAGGGTGTATAAAAAAATTCGGAATTTGGGCGATTTTTTCATGTTTTTTCGACCCGAAAATTTTTTCCAAAAATGACCCTATTAGGGTAAATTTTATGCGAAGAATCGATTACGCACATTCCCGAAACTTGGCAATGCTTCCCTGATTCAGGGAAATGAGTGTTTTGTATTGAAGCGAAAATCGAAAATTTTTCGGTTTTCTGCCTCAAAATCATCCTTCTGGGGGTAATTTTATGCGGGGAATCGATTGCGCGCATTCCCGAAGCTTGAAAATGCTTCCCTGATTCAGGGAACTCAATATATGTTCAATTTTCGCTTCAATACATACACAATTTCCTGAATCAGGGAAGCATTTTCAAGCTTCGGGAATGCGCGCAATCGATTTCCCGCATAAAATTATCCCAAGGATGATTTTGAGGCAGAAAATTCAAAAATTTTCGATTTTCGTTTTAATACAAAACACCCATTTCCCTGAATCAGGGTCAGGAAAGCATTTTCAAGCTTCGGGAATGCGCGCATTTTTTCTGCCACATACCTTTTGAGAATTATACGCAGTTGTTTCTGTAATCTCTCCTTGACAGCCCAGCAATTTGGCTTGTTCGGCTGCATGTTTCACCAGACTGGTTGCTATACCATGTCCTCTATAGTTGGAATCACAGCACAAAATCAAGGCATGCAATAAACGATGAATATTTGGAGGGAACTTTGTCCATTTCTGAATACAAAAATTGTGTGTCATACATTCATAGAATTAGCTGGGTGGGGGTAATCCACTAATACATCCACCACCTTCCCTGAACCAGGGTCAAGGAAGCGTTTTCACACTTCGGGAATGCGCGCAATCAATTCCTCGCATAAAATTACCCCTGTATACAAAAAATTAGCCAATTTGAAAATTGTTTTGGGTTAATGAAACGAAAACCCTGATTCATGTTTTCGTTTCAATAGCTCAAAACATTGTTCAAATTGGCCAATTTTTTGTATACAAGGGTAATTTTATGCGAGGAAACGATTGCGCGCATTCCCGAAGTGTGAAAACGCTTCCTTGACCCTGCTTCAGGGAAAGTGGTGGGTGTATTGAAGCAAAAGTGGACTAAAAAAATGGACCAAAAAAATTGTTTTCGTTGTAAAACCGGCTGTTTAGGGGTTTTTATAGGCGGAAAATCGTTTGTGCGCATTTCTGAAGCGGTAAAATGCTTCATTGATCCTGATTCAGAAAAGGTGGTAAAGCGTATTGAAGCGAAAATGAACTACACCACCACCTACCCTGAATCAGGGTCAGGGAAGCGTTTTCACACTTCGGGAATGCGCGCAATCGATTAAGAAAAATAAATAAATACTATAACTTATCGAAACGAATAAAATGACACCAAAATTATTGAAATTGAACAATGTTTTGTGTTATTGAAACGAAAACCCTGATTTCATGTTTTCGTTTCAATAACCCAATCCTGAGTTCTATTTCGAAGATTGCTTTCTTCTCTCTCTCTCCTTACATAATCTTTAAACCCATCTAAAAAATCAATAACATTTTGAATCTTTGGATTATGTGTCTGGTATTCGAATAAAAATTTTTCTCCACGAGTAATGGGTAGCCCAGGACGGTTGATTGTGAGTGCCAAACGAAGACCAATAATTTGGTCTGAGGTGTGACTTCTGGCGAGAAAGCTAACCGGTTCGAATAATGCCGCTTGTATGTGTGCTAGATGTTCATAAAAAGGTTGTTCGAAGAAAAAAATCCGTACTTATGAAAAACTCTTCGACTTCTGCTTCAGTCAAATTTTGTGATGAAAACAATGGTTCATGTCGGAAAAAATTCTTGTACACAAATTTCAAAATTTCATCCAAATGGTCATGGGAAGCTTGTTGGATGGTAAACTTAGGGTTTTTAGAAGATGTAGGGGTCTAAAAAAGATTTTTTTTAATTTATAAAGAATACGTTTATTCACTTTTTTGAAATTCTGAACTTACATTAATTTGTGTAGAAAATTTTTTGATCAAATTTGGACAATAATGTTTCAAAAAATTGCATCTAAACACTTTTATAGGCGACATATTTTTGCACTTGAAAGCCAGACAATTGGTCGAAGTGCCAATAGTGATAAGGAAAAGTTGTATCGTTTTAAAAAATAATTTATCTTCAAATCCATTTTGAGATAAATAATTCATTTTTGGTCATTTTTCAACAAAATCAAAAGTTTGACCCTACCGGGAATCGAACCTGGCTGTCTCAACGTTGCTTAACTTGCCAGATCGGGCAATCGGCTTCTTTATCCATTGCACTTTGATGCATTAAAAATGTTCACCCTGGTGCGGAAACCGATTGTAATTTCAGACAGTCATCAACATATGATCAGTCTGAATCACCTTAATATCAAGTGCATGGATAGTGCAGCGCATGTGTTCTGATCTTATAGCCATACAGTCCCGTGTTCGATTCCCGCCTGAGTCGAAGTTTTTTTGTAAAATGGGTTTTTTCTAGAATTATGTTTACTCCATGTCATCATCATCACGTGTTTTAACCTTTATAGCATACACATATGTCACATTTTGGCTCATCCTCTTTTCTACGTCTTACGCATGAGCTCACCAATAACACAACTTCCCAATAACTTTTCTCTATTTCTGCACTCTTTAAAAATTCATTTTGAGCAAATTGACACATTTTTTCACTCATAATTGATCATCCTTTCATCTTTCCGGGCAAAGCTGCGCTTGGTTTTCCTCTTCTTTCTACACCACAATGCCTGTTTTGGGAATATGCTATTAAACTTTAGGACTTTTTGAGTCATGTTTTGACGCATTTTCATATGGGCTAGTACTTCTTCGTGGGTTGATAATATATGTTTTTTGACTTTTCTAAAGTTATTAGCCCGAATCGGTGCCTGTCAGCGCGGATTCGGGCCCCACATTTCTACATTTCAACACATAAACAAACAACAAACTCAACATACAAAAAACAATCCTCGTCCTCCCTCACTCCTCTCCCTATCTTCCACGTCCTTTTCCCCTCCTCAACCCCCCTCTCCCTCGATTTTTGCGACTTTTCGCTTCAATACATAGGCCTTCCTTGAATCAGGAAAGCGCTTTTTCGCTTCGAAAATGTCAAATTTGGATTCCCCACATGTTTTTACCCCTAGAGGGGTCATTTCCATAAAAAATTTTGAAAATTTTTTCATGTGAGTGATCCCCCCCCCACATTGTGTAGTAGCTTCATGTGGATGCCCCTATTGTGTAGTAGCTCGAGATTTTTGAAAACAAAGCTTAAAAAAAATCATAGATCGTTTGAAAATTATATGAATAAGCCCCTTAGAAAGTTGGATGGATTCGTGGAACGCTGTTGAATCCAATTAGTCTAATCAGAATCAAAATATAAAGACAGGAAATTAGCTGAAATCATTTTATTAGATAAGTTTCTCACATGTATAAAAACATCACAAACGTCATTGTTTTTAGAATCTTTGAGTGAAATTTGCATTTTTATATATACATTTTTTTCTTCTATGCTTTTAGCATCAACTCCTTTAGTACTTTAAAGGACCAGTGCACGTTTAAATCGAATTTTTGTTTAAAAGTGGAAAAGAAAGTTCATGTTGGGGCAACCACTTTTTGCTTTGGAAGTAAATTCAAACTCGATAACCCTGACGAGATATTTGACATACAAAATTGCATAAATTTTAAACGTGTTTGATATTGAAGCGAAGGGATTGATGCCTGATTTAAATTTGTTTATTGAAACGAATTATTTTTTTAAATTTCCATTTTTACAAAGATTTTAAATCTAGGTCTAAGCCTAAATTTAGGCTTAAGCCTAAGTCTAGGCCTAAGCCTACATCTAGGTCTAAGCCTAAGCCTAGGCTTAGGTCTATGCCTAAATCTAGGCTTAAGCCTAAGCCTAGGCCTAAGTCTAAACCTATGTTCCTTTAATTTTTAGCGATCCATTTTTTTCAAAAATGGACATAAATTTCCGTAACAATCCAATAAATGATCTCAGAATAATCCCAAAGTGCCATTTGTTACGTGGTGTACCGAGAGCCATCCCCCCAAATTTCTTTCTAATCCGCCCCACCCCAATTTTACGGATTACTCCCAGTTTGAAATGTCGCCATAAAAAATGTCAAAACATTGATTTTCAGAATTTCAAAAAATGTTTTTTTCTGTTTGAACTTCACTTTTCCATCCTCCCAAAAACTAAAATTCAAGCTTTTTTTGTAAAAAAATAATTTTTCTCTTTGCACTCTTGCCGCAACATAGACTTATTGGCAGTTTCACACCAACACAGTTTGCCCAAATACGGAACTTTTGACGAAAGTCCAAACTTTTTTGACAGTTGGATTAGCCCACATGGAATTTTCGCTCCCTCTCTTTTTCTCTTTTCTTTGGTTAAAAGAATTAAGCAATGACAAACGTGTCACAAAAATAGCCGAAGAATGTGTCTCTTCATCGGAAATATGAATATTCTATTGGGAAATTTTTATTCTTTCAATAATTTTTATCATGAGAAAATGGCTCTATAGTTTAGTCGTTCGTGGAGTATTTTTTCAATGTCATTTTTTAATTTTTGAGAGAGAGAAAAAAACAAATTTTTGATTATACATTTCCATTTTCCGCCGAGTGAAAAAAAGCATCACTCATGGTGTAGTTGCAAGCGTCTCATTTTATCGCTCAAATAGTCAAGGATTCGATTCTCGCCAGGGATTAATGATTTTCAAAATTTGTAACGCAATTTTTGAGTTTTGATATTGGAGAATCAAGCAAGTAGTGAGAAGATAGATTCAGGGATGGCATTTAAAAACTTTTGCCGAAAAAAATTTTTTTCGGCAAAAGTTTTGATGAAATTAAGAAGAATGTTGGAGTGAGAAAGGCTTAGGCTTGAGCTTGGGCTTAGGCTTGAGCTTAGGTTTAGAATTAGATTTGAGCTTCTGTTTGAGCTTAGTCTTGTGCTTAGACTTATGCTTAGACTTATGCTCAGCCTTAAAGGGACACTAACCATGGCTTAGGTTTTGCCAACTTTTTTAAAAAAATTAATAAGAAAATGAGTTTCAACCGAATTTTTTCGGGCGACCACACATTCGATTGCTGGTAATCTGGAGAATTTTTTGTAAAAAAAATTATTAAAAAATCACACGTTTTATCCGAGATATAGCCATTTGAAGTTTGGACCGAAATGCCTATTTTTCCTATTTTCAAAACTTTGCCAAAAATTGAGTATAGGACGGATTTCTTCGAGCGACGGCAATCTTGAAAGATGGGAATCTGAGGGATTTTTTACAAAAGAAATTATTGAAA
>OZJO01026538.1:0-26852 GCA_900406225.1 Acrobeloides nanus | reverse complement strand
GGGTAAAAAAAATCGATTTTTAAAAATTTTTTCAAATCATTCCAAAAACGCTTAGAAATTGTTGGGCATAGCCAAAAACGGTGAAATATGAAGTTTTTGCGAAAAAACAAGTCCGATAAAGGTGTTTTTCGAGCCCCCCATTTCCTTCAGAAACGCTAAAAAACGCTATTTTTCGATGTTCTGAGGGCTCTATATCTTCGGGGAAGCCTCAATAGCACTTTTTTCGAATTTTCCCCTCCATTTTAGGCTATAAGGAACAGTTTTAGCTAGTTTTGGAAAAAATTCGCATCTTTCCAGTCTGACAGTTCCCTTGTTAGGGTTAAGTTTAGGCTTAGACTTAGGATTAGGCTTAGATTTAGGTTTATGCTTAGGTTTAGACTTAGGTTTAGGTTTAGACTTAGGTCTAGGCTTAGGCTTAGGGTTACGTTTAGGCTTAGGGGTTGGCTTAAGTTTAGGCTTAGATTTAGGCATAGGTTTAGACTTAGGCTTCTGGTTATGATTTCATATTTTCGTTTTGCAGACAAAAATTTAAAATCAAGATTTTGTATAAAAATCTTTGGAAATTTTAGAACCCCTTATAATGCTGCCTTTATGGGATATTGGATGCACCCATCGTCATATTAGAAATTATTCCGATGCCTTTCATAATGCATTTGTACAAGCCTTTTCTGGAAACCTTTTAAATTCTTGGCCTAACAACCCAGTTCAAGCCTATATACCGTAAGAAGAAAATTGAATTTTTAACAATCTAATAATTTTCTTTTTTAGTCTTTTTACTACCGAAGTCGAAAAGAAAATATGTAGTAAAATTTATGTCAATCCAAAAGGACATGTAAGTGAGAATTTTAAGAAAGTTATCTTATTAATGAATTTTGAGTGCTTAGAACAAACCCCTAAATCTGGCACTAAAAACGAAGATGTTCAAAGAGCTATGATTTTATGTTCTTTTCGAGGTTTCTTGAAGCAATTTATGGGTTCGTTATTTCAGGTAGACTTAAAATTGTTAACAAAATTATATTTACAAAAATCAATTTAGGATGCTAGAAAATTACAAAAGAAAGATGTTATTATGATATTACCATATTATGATAGGGTTTTCGAAGCATTATTATTGTCTTTAAATCAGCTGAAACAAAGGCTCAAAGGAAAATTTTCGGAGGTGTGGTTAGGGCAATTCGATCAAATTGTTAAGGTAAACTTCAATCCTGCGTTAGAAAGCCCATGAGAAGATATAGCTTAAGCCTTAGTCCAAGCCTTACTTAAAGGACCAGTCCAGTAATTTACAACCATATGAAAAAATGATATATTCGGAAAGATCATGAAAAATGTAGTATTTTTTGTTTTTACGGCATGTTCTGAATCGTTGTAGTTTTTGAGATAATTGCATTTGAATTTGTTACAAGCTCTTCGTTGTAATACACAAACTTTTTTGAATTTTTTGCGGAAAAATCGATTTTTGCATCGATTTTTAAATTTTTATAAGATGAACATTGTAGCAATTTTTTACAGCTAAATGAGACGAACAAAATGACACCAAAATTATCCAATTTGAACATTGTTTTGGGTTNAATTTTTTATAGCTAAATGAGACGAACAAAATGACACCAAAATTATCCAATTTGAACATTGTTTTGGATTATTGAAACGAAAACCCTGGTTCATGTTTTCGTTTCAATAACCCAAAACAATGCTCAAATTGGATAATTTTGGTGTCATTTTGTTCGTCTCTTGCCTAAGCCTTAGCCTTTACTTCCTATCGTAATCGTTTTTATTTTTTGTGGCTTCAATATTCTATGAGTTCAAAAAAAAAATTTTAGATAGGAATCGAATATTGGAAATGTGTATGGTTTCGCACTAACTTTTTACCGGCATTAATCAAAGAAATTCATGATATGAAAAAAAATTCTAATGTTGACAGATCCCACTTGATTACGGACAAGCTTATAAGTTCATATTGTAAATTTTTGATTTCTTCCATGGTATTTTTAATATTTTTAGATACATTAGGTATTTTCAACGGTCCTACAAATATGATAAACGCAAATAGAAACTTGACTATTTTAGAACGTTTCAAGTTCTTTCAATGGCATGTGGACTATTTTTCTGTCGTAAATGATTTTGTTGGAGAGCATTATAACAAAATTTTCTTGATTTTAGCCACGTGATGATCGATTTTTGAAAATGGTCCAATCGTTAAATAAATCGAGGAGCAGGAAAAGGAAAGCTAGCGAGAATCAACAATCGAATGGTTTTGAAGTGTTGCCTATGCAATTTGAATAATTTTGATTGAATTTTTGATTTTTTGTTTAAACCTGCAAAAAAAGTTTTAAATTAATTAAATCGAAATTTCGACTCCAAATGGGATCGAATACATATATTTGTAGAACAGAAGTTTTTCGTCTTCACTTATCGACATCACACTTACAAACTTTTCGGTACTAGTTCGGATTAGGGGGCAAAGTGATAGGAGAAAATTTGGGAAAAATTTTGCTAAAAAAGACACTCTAGACTTAAAATTTAGCGGAGAATCGATTGTGCGCATTCTCGAACCGTGAAAACGCTTCCCTGACCGTGATTCAGGAAAAATTAGGGTGTGCATTAAAGTGAAAATGATCAAAAAATCAGTTTTTCACTAGAAAACCGACTTTCCATTTTTCTATGCGAGAAATCGTTTGCACACATTTTCTAATTTTCCCCGAATCAGGGTCAGGGAAGCATTTTCACACTCCGGGAATGCGCGCAATCAATTCTCCACTAAATTTTAGGCCTAGAATGCCTAGAAAAAATTTTCCCAAATTTTTTTCTCCATGAAAATTAAGCTTTCAGATGTTGTGTTTTTGGAAAAAAAGACTTTTCCTGATTTTCGGGAGCCGTGCAACGGTACAAGATCAACGGATAATCTTTAAAGGTTCAAAAGATATGCTCAAAATACTGATTTGAAAAATATTGAAAATGACGAATTGTTTGCGCCACCCTCTATTAGTTAATTATTTTAAAGCGCCAGTCTACTTTTGGAGAGTTGATGACATGTGATTGAGCACAAACTTTAGAGCATTTTTTGTTTTTACCGCACTATTTGAAAATCTAACAGTAAAAAGTTAGGAACGAAACAAAATTGCAAAAAAATTTTCAAATTTGCCTGGCATCAATCAGGTTGTTTATTGAAACGATTTAATAAAACAAATAAAATTCAACATCCTTGAACATTTGGGAAAAATAAATACCGCATTTTTTATATCTCGCCGAGACGAATAAAATACACTAAAATTGTTGAATATGAACAATCTTTTGGGTTATTGAAACGAAAACATGAAATCAGGGTTTTCGTTTCAATAACCCAAAACATTGTTCAAATTTAGTAATTTTGATGTCATTTTATTCGTCTCAGCGAGATATAAAAAATTGCTGTATTTATTTTTCCCAAATGTTCAGGGATTTTGAATTTTATAATGTTTTATTAAATCGTTTCAATAAACAACCTGATTGATCCCTGAGTACAAACTCTTCGTCTCAATGTTTAAACTCGTTTGAAATTTTTTTTCGCAATTTCGTTTTGCTCATAACTTTTAAGCATTAGATTTTCAAGTAGTGCCGTAAAAGCAAAAAATGCTCTAAATGTATTGCTCTATCACATGGCATCAACTCCCCAAAAGTAGACTGGTCCTTTAAAACGTACAAAAAATACATAAAAATGCAAAAAATATATTAAAAATCATTTTTGTTGTTGCTGAAATACCGATGTAATCGATTTGTATTTTCATGAATGAACCATGTTTGTTTGAGTACTTTCTGGTATATGGACAAGATCAAAGAAGATGATAGAAACAACTGACACGTTAATAAATATTCAAAAACCGAAAATTTAATAAATATTCGAGCGGCTCGTCAACAAATGCGCCAAATGTACATTTTTTGAGAAATTTTCTTTAACATAGCTGTTTTATTTTATTTCTCTTTTTTTTAATATAAAATTTTTTGGGCCTTAATTTTAAAGGGGTGCGGTTTGAGGTCACTTCGTGAAAAGTGGGGTCCAAAATAGGGCCGGGTAGAAAATTTAAAAAAATTTTTTTACAAATGACCTCTTAGGGGTAATTTTATGCGGGGAATCGATTGCGCGCACTCCCGAAGCATGAAAACGCTTCTTTGACCCTGGTTCAGGACAAACGGTGTATTGAAGCGAAAATCAAACATTTTCGGATTTCTATGAGAAAACCGATTCTTAGGTTTTTCTAGGCGGGGAATCGATTGCGCTCACTCCCGTACCGTGAAAATGCTCCCTGATTCAAGGAAAAACTAAAAAATCGCACTTTCTTTTTACGCTTAAAAACACCAATCTCTTCCCTGAATCAGGATCAAGGAAGCGTTTTCAAGGTTCGAGAGTGCGCGCAATCGATTCCCCGCATAAAATTACCCCTAAGGGGTCACTTGTTAAAAAAATTTTTTTAATTTTCTACCCGGCAGTTTTTTGGACCCTATTTTCACGAAGTGACCTCAAACCGCACCCCCTTCCCCTTTAAAGGGGGGGGTGTAAAGTAGGGTCGAGTAGAAAATTTTTTTGAATTTTTTTAACAAGTGACCCTTTAGGGGTAATTTTATGCGAGGAATCGATTGCGCGCATCGAAAAATTCTGAAAATTTTTTCCACGGTCAAAAAATGGAAAAACTTGCGTCAAAATTAGGCATTATAAATGTTAACCCCAATAAAATCATTTTTAGGAGTAAGTTTATGCGGGGAATCGATTGTGCGCATCGAAAAATTTTGAAACTTTTTTCCGGGGTGTTGGGGTTAAAACTTATAACCCCTAACTTTGACACAATTTACACTCCCCTTTAAGTTATTTTAGATAATAATAATAAATTATTAAAATACAACCTTCAAAATGAATAAACAAAGATCTAAGTATATGGATGGTGGAGATAGTCCGACTCATTATTGTAAGAATAAACCAGCCTCACAATCTTCAAGCTCCGAATCTTCCAAAAGGTTAGCTCCAAAAACCAACTTCTTACATTAACAACAATTTTAATTAAGTTCGTCGTTCAATTCAAGCTCTAAAAATACTTCAGGCGAATCAACTTCTTATGGTAATGCTTCTGGCTCAGGGTCTTCAAGGTTAGAACAAACAAATTGTTAAAAAAATCAAATTTAGCTCATCGACTAAGAAGAATAACAAATAACTGGCTATACAAATTTCATATCAATTTTAATGTTGTGCGTTTGAAATTTTGATGTTTTTTTATGAATAACTTTGATGATTGAAACTGATGAAAAAATAGAATTTTGTTATTGTTGCATAAATTCCAATTTTATAGATCGCTCTGTATTTTGTCATTCGTGAGTTGAACAGAAATAAATTTATTGTTTAACAAACTTGTTTTTCTTTCAATCGATCAATGGATACTTTCCAAGAGATTTCTTTTATTTATTAATTCATTCATGTTTTTTACGCTCGTTTGTTATGCCATATTAACCAAGATTTTTAGTTAAAATTTTTAAAATTTCAAGGCTTGAAAAATTAGCCTAAGCATAAGTCTAAGCCTAAGCTTAAGCCTAAGCCTAAACCATAGTTAAGCCTAGCCTAAGCCTAAACATGAGTAAGCCTAAGCTTAAGCATAAGCCATAGTCTAAGCCTAACCTCAGCCTAAGACTAAACATAAGAAGCCTAAGCCTAAACCTTAGTCTAAGCCTAACTTAAGACTAAACTTAAGCCTAAGCTTAAGCATAAACCTAAACCCTAATCTAAACCTAAGACAAACAGAAGTAAGCCTAAGCCCTCCACTTTCCTATGATATGTGTTTATAAACAAAATTTTTAGTTAATCAAAATGTCTGAGACGTTCATTAGATGGCGACTATTATCCGAATATGTTCATAATCATGATGTTAATCAAGCCTATCAAAATGTAAATCAAATTTTTGGTCGAGAAGTGATCACTAAAGAAAGATGCCAAGAATTGTTGACAAAATTTCACCAAGAAAAACAGGTAAAGATAGGTTAAAATCGAAGATAGCTGTCTCATTTCTTAGTATATATCCTGATCTTTTCTTTAATCTGTCCTTATCTTGTCCAGTTAATTTCATTTTTAGACTTTCGAAACCTTTAGTGGAACTTGTGATATAGAACAAGCCAGGAGGCAATTTGAAATGCAATATAATCTCTATAATAGTCGTCATACTCTAACTCTTGGATATGGATCGCTCAGAGAAAGATGGAAAAAAGTGTCAGAAGGTATCGTATTGGATTTTTTCCAAAATGATTTTCCATAAAACAAATTTTTTTATTACTTCGGATTAGCTGCCCCAAGTGACAGGGTACTCGAACCGGAAAGCCTAAGGTAAGCCTAAACCTAAGATTAAGCCTAATCCTAAGCCTAAACCTAAGCCTAAGCCCTACCCTAAGCCTAGCTAATTCGAAGTACATGGTGAGCTTAAAGTTCCCGATCACTTTGAATTTTTATAATTACACAAATATATGAAAGCCAAATGAAACAACATAAAAAATATTTTTGCGCTATTTTTTATTATTATTTGATCTTTTGTGAAAGATCCATTTAGTTTTTGTAGCAAAAATGGCTAAATTTCGACCTGCAATATTGAAACCGTATGAAAAAGCAAAATCAAGTCGTGAAATTTCTGCTTTTACTCGATGTGCCATATACGACTGTTCAAAATGCTTTGAAAATATGAGAAGAAACTGGCAGTCATGAAGATCGTCCTCGAAGTGGCCGTCCAAGAACTACTCGAAATATTCGAAAGATCCGGGTCGAAACAAGACAGTTGAAGCGAGCTCTGGTGAAAGCCTGGGATGAAGAAATCATGCTGGAGCAGCTGAATAAGATTGTCGATGACGATTAAATAAATGTATCGAAGCTAAGGGTTGATATTTTGAATAATTTTTGCTGTTTTGTTTTATGTTATAAAATTTCAAAGTGATCGGGAACTTTAAGCCCACCCTTAGTACCAAATTTTTTAGATCGCGACATAGAATCTTGGTCAGACGAGGAAATCATCGATTATACTAAGAAACTTACTGCTGAAAAATGGTTGATTACAACTCCTCTGTGTGAAGTTTCTTTTACTAAAGGAGGCTATGGCTATTCCTTCATGGTCCCAACAGATTTCGACCCTTCCAGAATGGTCTCCTCTAAAGACCCTTTTGAAAGATTGTTTGAAGAAAGTCATTTGATATCTAAGCCTTTTATGAAACATGGAACTCGGTGGTCACTCCATGATATTTTATGTGATATTTATGACTGTGATCCGGAAAATACGTTGTTGAGTGATGGTAAGGTTAGAAAGGTTTTTTTTGAAAAAACTATATATTTGAAGATTTTACGAAAAAGTTAAAACTTTGACAAATTTTCGAATTCATCAAATGCCAAAGTCGTAAAAATTTTAAAAATCATTGTTTGGAAATAGAAGACTTAGGCTTAGACTTAGGGTTAGGCTTAGACTTAGGTTTAGACTTAGGTTTAGGCATAGGGTTATGTTTAGGGTTACGTTTAGGCTTAGGCTTAGGGGTTGGCTTAGGTTTAGGCTTAGACTAGGCTTAGGTTTAGACATAAGCAGGGCCGTACGAGCTCCGAAGTTTTGGGGGGGGGCCCCCAGCCAAAAATCTTAAAAAATCATAAGGGTCCCCCCTTATGATTTTTTTCGAAATTTTTCCAAATTTTGGGGGAAAAACATAAGGGGGGACCCTTATGATTTTTTTCGATTTTTCAAAAAAATTTTTAAAATCACCTTGGTCCCCTAGTTTTTTTTCGCGCCCATAGGCGCGAAAAATTTTTTCTGAAAAAAACCTGAAGTAGAGCAAAAACCAGCGCCGCAGTCAAAAAATTTTTTGAGAAACGCTTGTTTTTAAGCTGAAAACGCTCAGAAAATGAAACTTCTTGGTGAAAAAATTGTCAAAATTGGGACTTTTTTGTTGAAAATTGGGAAATTTAGGATAATTTTGGTGAAATCTTTGAACTAAAGCATAAAACTAGCGCGAAATTTTTTTTGAGAAATGCTTGTTTTGGTTACTCGACATTTGAGGCCGGACATTTGAGGCCCCGACATTTGAGGCTCAAAATTTTATTTTAAAAATAAAATGTTGAGCCTCAAATGTTTTGCCTCAAATGTCGAGTAACCTTTGTTTTTAAGCTGAACACGCTGAGAAAATGAAAATTTTTGATAAAAAAATGAATATTTTTGGTGAAAAAAATTTAAATTTTTGAAATTTTTAGTGAAAGTTTGATCATTTTTGGTGAAAAATTTTAATTGGAGGTCATTAGAATTTTTGAAAAAAATTTGGGAAAAACATAAGGGGAGATCATTAGGAAAAATTTTTTCATTTTTTTTTGTTATAAGGGGCCCGCGCCCCTTGTGCGTATGTCAGTTTGTAAAAAAATTTCAAAAATCAATTTAAAAAAAAATTCTTAAGCAAAAAAAATTTTCTATCCATCGTCTTGCAAAAATTATTATCAAAAAACGTCTAAAATGGGTGTAGGAACCCCCAAAAACAAAACAAACATACGCATCCCCAAGGGGGATGCGTTAAATTCTCTATTTTTCGCGCCGATAGGCGCGAAAATTTTTTTGCTGAAAAACACTTTTTAAGCGGAAAATGCTCAGAAATTTTCGATTTTCGACGAAAATTTTGTTGAAATCTTTAAGTCAATGAATAACCAGCGCCGCAGGCAAATTTTTTGTTAAAAAATGCTTGATCATATGCTGAAAATGCTCAAAAAATAAAGAACTTTTGGTTTAAAAATGTCAAATTTGGGACTTTTTTGTTGAAAAATGGAAAAATTTGGACAATTTTGGTGAAAAATCATAATGGGGGACCATTAGGATTTTTGAAATTTTTTTTCAAAAATTTCGGGAAAAACATAAGGGGGGACCCTTATGTTTTTTTCAGCCTTTAGTCAGGTTTGGGGGGGCCCCGGGCCTCAGGGGCCTCAATGCGCGTACGGGCCTGGTGATGAGTATCGTTTAGAGGTTTTTTACTATGCTGGTCAAGATGGTGATGTTAGTTTTTGAATTTATAATTTCTGTAAAATTGATTGATGATTTTCAAGTTTTCGTGTTAATACACAATTATTTGCCTGAAAATCAGGGTTTTATCAAATTTGACATGCGTTCTATATTGATGGATTTTGTTTAGAGCAAATCAAATATGCTGAATCCGAATCTGATCTTATTTTTTAAATTTGAAATTTCTATAAAAAATTTCATTTTTGACGAAAATTGAATTTTTTACAAAACAAAACTCGAATTCAAAAAATAATATCACCTTCGCGTTCAGCTTAGTCAAAAACCTCTCAACTACACCCATCATGATATAATTTGAATCAAAATTGATGACCTACATATTTTCGTGTTAATACACAAATTTTAATTGATAATCAGGGATTTTTCAGTTTTTATTCTTTTATATGGTGATGGATGTCGGTTAAAGGTTTTCTACTATGCTGAATCCGAATCTGCACTTCTTTTCAATGTTTTAGATTTTCTTCACAAATAAGACTTTTAACAAACATTCTTCTTACCATGTAATGGCTCAATTAGGAATTTGTGACGTGATTCAGCTAATGGCCAATATTTTAACATCAATATTTTTAATCTTTAATTTTTGGTTGAGTGATATTTTTATAAAAGTAATAAGTTTATAGGGATCAAACATCCCAACCCTTCAATTGGGATTGGAAAGAAGATATTGACCATTTGTGCAAAATTTTTTGTGCAACTTATACAAGTCTTTAGCATAATAATGTTTATGTTTATTTTTAGATCATATACGCTTTTATTGAACTTACATGGAATACTAGTATATTATTAATTCTTATTTTATCCTTTAGTCGTTTTGTTGTTTTGGCAGACATCCTAGAATTTACATATAAATGGATCATATTTGGGGTATAGTTCGTTAAGAACACATTTGTATATAGGCATAAGTATTGGCTTAGAAACTCATCAAAAGTAAAATGAAAAAAATGTTCAAAAATAATTCATTTTTGTTGAAGAGGGTTAGGTTTAGGCTTAGATTTAGGCTTAAGCTTTGCTTATGTGGGGGACTAGGCTCCCTAGAGTGTGTGGGATCAGTTGGGTTCGGCCCTCTAGTCCCATGCCTAAAATACTCCCAGACGTTCGAGTTGTGCCCGGGCAGAATAACGTATTAGGCAAGAGGGGATAGAAAATGTCCCATAGAAAATGTCCCACAGGACATTTTCTATCCCACCAAGTCTCCAAATTATTAAAAATTAAAACTTTTATTTAACTTAAATCAAAAGGTACAAACTCGGTGCTAAGACCGTCTCTCTCTCTTAGTTAAACACTGGGGTTTATATATGCCCATTTCTGTCGGTATAAGCCGGTTTACCAGGATTATGCCTCTAGAAATGGGGGCAAAAAACATGAAAAAAATACCAAGATCCTATCCCGGAGGGTAGGAATCAGGGGTGGCGAAGTGTGCCACCTGCATAAAAACTTTAGCGGAGATTCTTTTTTTGCACGTTTTTGTGCAAAGAAAGAATCTTCGAGGAATCGCACGTAAATAAGATGCGTATTTCCTATGGGAGAAAAATGACCTCGAAACTAGCTTTTAGTTTCGCGGTCATTTGTGAAAGGATGTTGTTTGTGAGGAGTGGGGTTAGGAATTTTATTTTGAATTTTTTATTGAAAAGATGGGAAGGGGAGGGGGACCTATTATAGCTTAGGTTTAGGCTTTTACTTGGGCTTAGGCTTAGGTTTACTCTTTGCTTAGGCTTAAGCTTAGAAATATTCTCCTTTTATTATGGTAATTTAAAAAAATTTCATTTAAGTCATTTTTTAGACCCTGATTGTTTTATCTTGGTGTTATGGTGCGACTTATTTTGTATTTAATTTGTTACCTAATTTTGGAGCTCAAAGGCTTACTTTTGATTATATGATATTAAACACTGACCAAATGTCTATGCTCAGAAGCATTGAAAAATGGATCAACGCGTCACTCCTTATTACCGCATTTATTTTTCACATTTCTTCTATTATTATCGTCATATACAAGCGNTTATATGATATTAAACACTGACCAAATGTCTATGCTCAGAAGCATTGAAAAATGGATCAACGCGTCACTCCTTATTACCGCATTTATTTTTCACATTTCTTCTATTATTATCGTCATATACAAGGTTGTATAAAAATTATGGCTTAGTAGTAGTCATACATGAGCACTCCCCCTTACAGTCACCTTCTCCCATGTGCACGATATGCCTAAAATACATACCTATGACGCATGTAACGCGAATTTTGGCAAAATTTTGACTTAAAAATTCAAAATTTTCATGAAAAAATGAACAAAAATTAAGAAAATTACATATATAAGTCATAGGTATGACGCAGATGCGTCGTGGTTACAAATACTAGGAAAAATATCTAAAAGATGATGGATGTTCGGCCAAAAAATTTCCACTGCATCATATGGCAAAAATTTTTTTCTAACCCACAAAAAATTTTACTCCTTTTTATCTTTCGGAGTTACTTTGTTACAGTGTGATCCATACTTGGGCATTGGGTAGTTTAGGGTAGTTTTTTCACTACCGGGGGTAGCGCATGTAGCAGGGGGTAAAGAGGGGGTAGAGCACTTTTTTTGAAAAGTTCACTACCCATGTGCCCAAGTATGGTGTGATCCACATGTTTTTAGCACAAAGTCCGATACAGCTTGAAAAATCCAATATCTTCGGTCGAAATTAACTTATTTATACAAACGGTAGTAATTTTTGGGTGCACAGCAATAGTTGGCTTTACAAAACAAATCAGTACCTTGTTTGAGAAAAACGTGGCCCTGCTTTTAATTTTATTATTTATTGGAATAATGTCATGCGGGTTTCATCCGATTTTATATCTAGTGGCTAATCGGTTTGTTGGTTTTATAACAGTAGTCATTGAAAAGGAGATATCGTTCTTCTTTCCCTACTCTTATACTTACACATACCCCTACTTCATAGATAGATACGGGTCTTGCAATGGACCCCCTCACTTGGATGCTTGACCCACCCATCCCTGGTTTAGAACCAAATTGGCTCAAGCGGGATTCGAACCCACGACTTTGTGGTCACGAAGCCTCTGCGTTGCCACTGCACCACCGAGGCANTTGGATGCTTGACCCACCCATCCCTGGTTTAGAACAAAATTGGCTCAAGCGGGATTCGAACCCACGACTTTGTGGTCACGAAGCCTCTGCGTTGCCACTGCACCACCGAGGCAAGTTTGAGAGAGGGAAAATTTTAAAACTAAGTAATTCCGGGGGGGGGGAAGATTTCCCCGGCCAAAAAAAGAATTCCCCAGATTTCGCCATAATTCTCCCGGGGAAATCTGGGGGTAATCCCAACCCTGCAGATGCCCCTACCCGGTGCCCCCTAGCTATACCCTACATACAACATTCCTGATCTAATAAATATTTTAGAACAATTCGAACAAATTTCATTCACTTATTCAAAAATTTAACCAAGCATAATAATCGTACTCAGGTTAAAAATTTGAATAACATTCATCGCAAAAATAAGAATATGTTGACTATTCAAAAATATTGAACTCTCACTGAAATGGACTATATGGAATCGACCTGCATATTTAAGGATAACTACTGTCGGCTCTCGATAAAATGAGCCTCCCCCCTATAAGGCGTCACCAAAAAACATAATTCTATATTTTGGAAAAAATTTAAACGCAAAATTGGGCTTCCTCGATAAATGGACACTCCCCCTCGAATTCGATAAATGAAAATCCCTGTGGGATGTCCATTTATCGAGTGGGACTGTATAAACTATAAAACTTCAGTTTGTAAAAGAAACGCCGTAGAAGATTCCATTGATTTCATGCTCCTTATATTAGATTACTTACAAGGGATCTGACGGTTTTTCNGTCCATTTATCGAGTGGGACTGTATAAACTATAAAACTTCAGTTTGTAAAAGAAACGCCGTAGAAGATTCCATTGATTTCATGCTCCTTATATTAGATTACTTACAAGGGATCTGACGGTTTTTCATGCTGATCAAGAAAGAAGTTTATATTATAATCATTTATAAAATCAATGGGCAATCATTATCTGTATAAAAATGTATATAAAATTAAAAAGTGATCTATAATGCATACACATAGTGATTTAAAAGTTCCTGATCACTTTGAAATTTCATGCTAGACTCCGTAGGAAAATTTTTTCACATTCTGAAAGAGCATGTTGAAAAATGGTGATCCCCAAAAAATCAGCGAAAAATATTTTCAGGGCCTCTGGCTACGGCGGTTTCTTTCAGGTGTTTATGGTGGTTCAGGTGGCTACTGCGGTCTTTCTTGCGGCGATTTCTGAGTTTCCTTCAACACATAAATTCTTTCATAAAAAGTGATGTTTATCAAATTGTTCCCTATGATTTAAGGATTTCAATGAACTATTGCTCATATCAGAAAAGTTTATATTGGCCGAGTTATGGTCTTAAAGCTAAAAAATGGGTCAAAATTTTGATCCATTTTTTAGCTTTAAGGCCATAACTCACTCGATATAAACCTTTCTGATATGAGCAATAGCTCATTGAAATCCTTAAATTATGGGGAACAATTTTATAGAACATCAGTTTTAATGAAAGAATTTATGTGTTGAAGAAAACTTAGAAACCGCCGCAAGAAAGACCGTAGTAGCCACCTGAACCGCTATTGCATTCTGAAGGAAACCACCGTAGCCAGAGACCCTAAAAATATTTTTCAATGATTTTTTGGGGATCAAATTTTTTCAACATGCTTTTTCAGAATGTGAAAAAATTTCTTGAAAAAAATTTTTCCTACGGAGTCTACCATAAAATTTCAAAGTGATCGGGAACTTTTAAATCATCCTGTATTTAATTTAGTTAATTTTTCCTTCTACAAAATTTCAAAAGTTGTGATAAAAACACATTGCCAGACAACAAATATAGCAATATTAACAAAATTGTATTTTCAAAAATATTTAGAATAGAGTAATTGTGGTATAAAAATTCTGATTTGAGACAAAAAATAATCCAATAGTAAATTAGGTTGTATATTTTACTGATCTCCAGCACTCCAAATTAGTCAATTTTTCCAAAAAGTTCGAAAAATTACAATTTAGTAAAGAATATTTCAGACTAGATTGTGACTTATCGCCGGAAATCCGACGTGTGGTGATTAAGTGGTAAAGAAGCGGTAGACAAAAATTGTACAAACAAACAAAAATTATGCATTGAGCAGCGAAAATTTTAAAGGCACTACAAGTAAGACCATGGCAATTAAAAAATAATAATATAAGCGAGCATAGGTAGAGCATAAAATCGAAAAAAACCAATTTATTTTTGAAAGCCCCTTCAAGATCAATAACTAGGAGGAGAAATTCAAAACTTTTTTATAAAAAAATTTTGAGCTTAACAGCGATCTTGGACCTAGGCGAACTCTCTAATAGAAACAAAAACAGCACTCCCGGTGCAGGCAGAAGGGTCGACTAGGGGGCACTTACTCTAAAATAGGTCGATTTTACCGAAAAACATAAAGAGGACCCTTATATGTAAGGCTTTTTTTAATTTTGGTCCACTAGGGGTGCACCTGCCCCAACTCCACAAGGAGGATTTGCTTTAAATTTATTTAAAAGACCAGTCCGCTCAGAAAAACACTATAAAAAATATATATTCTGAAAATTCATGAAAAATGGAGTATTTTTTGTTTTTACGGCATATTCTGAATCCTTGTAGTTTTTGAGATAATTGCGTTTGAAGTTGACGATTTTCGAAATCTGTGTATTACAACGAAAATATGAACGCAGTGACAATTAATTCCAGAATCAATAAAAGTTGTGTATTGGCGCGAAAATTTTAAAAAAATTTCCGTTTTTCATCGACTTACGAAAACTGCCCAAAAAAATTTGAATTTTCGCGTCAACACACAACTTTTATTAATTTAAGGACGAATTTTCACTTCATTCATGTTTTCGTTGTAATACACAGATTTCAAAAATAACCAACTTCAAACTCTATTATCTCGATAACGTTTCAGAGGTTACCGTAAAAACAAAAAATGTTCCATTTTTCATGAACTTTCAGAATATATAAATTTTTTATAGTGTTTTTTCAAGTGGACTGGTCCTTTAATTATTACTCTACTATAGCATGCTAATACAACAGCGAAAATTTATATAAAAAATTTTGAAATCATAAAATATTTAATTTAAAGCCGTTGATGACTCATGAGTTCACTCTTGATAACCTTCTCGTCAATATCTGAGAGATCGGAGGCCTGCACATTCAATAAACTTTCTAGACCCAAGCTGGCTTTGAGAGCGCGAACAGATGATGCATAAAGCATACGTCGGCGGACGGGAGCGTCATCAGGACAACTAAAAAATTTTTAATACAGAGTGTATAAAAAACCGGAATTTGGGCGATTTTTTCATGTTTGTTTGGCCCGAAAATTTTTTTCAAAAATGACCCTAATTTTATGCGAGGAGTCGATTACTCGCATTCCTGAAGCTTGAAAACACTTCCCTGACCTTGATCAGGGAATCGGAGTGTGTGTATTGAAACAAAAATCGAAAATTTTTAAATTTTCTTGAGCAAATTTAAGCGGGGAATTGATTGTGTGCATTCCCGAAACTTGAAAACACTTCCCTGATCCGAAACAAAGAAAATTGATGTTTTATAGCAAAAATTGGTCATCGCTTCAATACACACACCCCGATTCACTGAATCAGGATCAAGGAAGTGTTTTCAATCTTCAATGCGTGCAAACGATTCCCCGCATAATTTCCCCCCAGAAAGTCATTTTCAGGCAAAAAAATCTAAAAATTTTCGATTTTAGCTTCAATACACATACTCCGATTCCCTGATTCAGGGTCAGGGAAGCGTTTTCAAAATTTGGAAATGCGCATAATCGATTCCCAGCATAAAATTATCCTCTATGGGTTTTTGAGAAATAACAGACCACGTTCAATGGGGTATAAGAGTAGCTTCAAATGATCCGATAGATTAGATCAGAGATAACACTGGGAGAAATCTTACTATTGGATGAAGACAACTTTGGAGAAAGTTGAAGCACCTTCAGCACCTTGTCTTTGGACGGTAATGGCAACGTCAACAGCAGCATATCTGCATTCTTTGCCGCTTCCAACGGCTTTTCTTATTTCCTAAAATGAAAAATCGGGAGTGGTATCACATGCGCACAATTGATAAAGAAGGCACTTGTATGATCTAGAAACTTAATTTTTGAGCCAGTAGGTTCTATCCCGAGGTAAATATTTGTTTTCAAAAAGAATGTAAAACTCCCTCCCCTTTAAGAAGAAACCCCTTAAAGGACCAGTTCAGTAAGTTACAATCATATGAAAAATGATATATTCGAAAAGTTCATGAAAAATGGAGCATTTTTTGTTTTTATGGCATGTTCTGAATTGTTGTAGTTTTCGAGATAATTGCGTTTGAATTTGTTACAAGCTCTTCGTTGTAATACAAACTTTTTTGAATTTTTTGCGGAAAAATCGATTTTTGCATCGATTTTTTAAATTTTCAAAAAATGAGCATTGTAGCAATTTTTTATAGCTAAATGAGGCGAACAAAATGACACCAAAATTATCCAACTTGAACATTGTTTTGGGTTATTGAAACGAAAATTCTGATTCATGTTTTCGTTNATTTTGTATAGCTAAATGAGGCGAACAAAATGACACCAAAATTATCCAACTTGAACATTGTTTTGGGTTATTGAAACGAAAATTCAGATTCATGTTTTCGTTTCAATAACCCAAAACAATGTTCAAATTGGATAATTTTGGCGGCATTTTATTCGTCTTTATGAGTTATAAAAAATTGCTACAATGTTCATTTTATGAAAATTTAAAAAATCGATGCAAAATCGATTTATCCGCAAAAAAGTTTGTGTATTACAACGAAGAGCTTGTACGCAAATTCAAAATTTCAAACGTAATTATCTCGAAAACTACAACGATTCAGAACATGCCGTAAAAACAAAACATGCTCCATTTTTCATGATCTTTCCGAATATATCATTTTTTCATATGATTATAACTTACTGGACTGGTCCTTTAAGGAAAAATTTTTATACTAACTTCAACAAAGTCTGAGTAAGGGGCATTTTTCTCTCCTTTCTTCTCTACAATAATAGTAGAATCATCGTCAGAAATTCTGAAGATTAAAAAAGCGTGCAAGTGCTTGTTATGCAGCTCATCAAAAGCTGTCTTGCATTCAGGTCCAACTTTGACACCAGAAGCCATTTTGAGGGAATATTAATAGCTGAGAAATAAAAATACCCGGATAAAATGAGAAATATCAAAGATAGAAAAGAATAATATAAATTTTGATCGCTTTCTTCTCAAATTGAGATTTTTTCAAGCCTAAAATTTTGGAAAATAATAAACACGAAAACCGAAAACACGATCAAAATAGTACAACTTAAAGGTTATGCCGCGTACCTATAGTTTTATACCAAAATAATCCTGATTCAGAGTATGAGTGTGTATATTGAAGAGAAAATTTTTTTCCAAATTGTCTACTTCTTGGTGTATATAGGTAATATTAGGCGGGAAATCGATTGTGATCATTTTCGAACCCTGAAAATGCTTCCCTGATTCAGGGTATGGGTGGGTGTACTGAAGCGAAAATTTTTTCCCAAATTGTCTAATTCTTTTCAAAAAAATTTTGCAGCATAATATTCCTCATTAATTGTACTTTTCGAAAAACTATTAACTTAACGTCGGCAGGGAATCACAAGATTATTTCTCATAAAGGAAGAAATAATCTTGTGATTCCAAGAACCGAGTGACACCAGAAAAATTTCTAATTGACGAGATCACTCTACCAACTGACAAATCAGATGCTCTCAATAATGATTAAAGAAAAGCACGAGTTTTTTAGGTTTAAGATAAATATTTTGAAAAGCTAGAAAATGTTAAGTGGATAAAAACAAACTTTGATCAATAAACAATGTAATATACAGGGACAAAAATTTCAAAATATCAGGACAAAAAATTAAAAATCAAAATTTTTATTTTCATCCCCAGTGAACACTTTCTGTAACAATTTTCTGGTCAAAATTCGAGTTTTGGTTGTTTCGATTCAATACACCAATCTCTTACCTGAAGCAGGATCAGGGAATCATTTTCGCGGCTCGGAAATGCATTCGCTGCATAGAACACTCAAAAACATCCGTTTTTCAGGAGATAATTATTGCTTTGAATCATTTTCGCTTCAATATACCCAACTCTTTCCCTGAATCAGGGAAGCATTTTCGCTGTTCAGCAATGTGCTCAATCGGTTTTTGAAAAAAAATATCAAAAAATTTGGTAAAACATAAGAGGAAAATTAAAGAGATTTTTTATTTACATGCCAATGAATGATCATTTCAACACAGAATTTTATAGGATCGATTTTGAGAGCTACTACACAATAGGGGGCCACACACTTGAAAATTTTTTCTGAAAATGACCTCTCTAGGGGTAAAAACATGTGAAGAATCAGAATTTGACATTTCAAAGCTTCCCTGATTCAGGAAAGGCGTATTGTATATTAAAGAGAAAAGTCGCAAAAATGGAATTTTTGCCTAAAACGACCCCTTTTAAGATAAAAAATTTATTTTTTTAATTTTCACGTCAATATACGGCTTTTCTTGAATCCGAGGAATTTTATAAATGCTAAATTCGGATTCCCGGCACATTTTTACCCCAAAGGGGTCGTTTTTAGACAAAAATCGCATTTTTGAGACTTTTCGCTTCAATACACAATACGCCTTCCCTGAATCAGGGAAGCGTTTTTCGCTTCGAAAATGTCAAATTCGGATTCCCCACATGTTTTTACCCCTAGAGGGGTCATTTCTGGAAAAAAATTTCGAAAAAATTTTTACGTGGGTGATCCCCCTATTGTGTAGTATCTCTCCATTTTGTACAGGGTGCCTAAACAAGGGCAATTTTGGACTATTTTTTCAAGTTTTTTAATTTCCACCAAAATAGCCTTATAGGGGGTTTTCAAATCGAATTCTCAAAAAGTTCACCAAAATAGCTGATTTGTTTTAATAGGGAGTATTCTTGCATGGGGAACTCGAATCCGAAGGAATTTTTTGAATTTGATCATTGAAATTTAACTTTCAAGTGGAAAACCCCTAAAACGGCCTTTTGTTTTAAAGACATTGTTGACCACATTCCCGAGATCTAGAACCAAAAACAATATCGAATTCTTGTTAAGCGTTTAGAAAAATCCTAGGAATGTCGAAAATTTCGTCAAAAACCATCTTCTATAGCCAAATATCAACAATTTAAGATTGTGTCTACACTTGAAAACTCTCGTATTTTGAAAAAAGTTGATTATTGACACGAAAACTTGCTCTATTCAAAAATTTAACTGCACCATCCTATTCCTGAGTGTCGGTTTTCCTATCTTGAAAAAAATTTCATCGAAAAAGCGAAAAAAAGATTTTGATGTATTTTTTAGCGCTCGATACTTATCGAACAACCCCAATACATTAAAAATTTCAAAATTGTAATCATCTCAATGAAATGCAACAATTTCAACATTCTTAAAAATTCGAAAAATTGTATGGCGTATAAAGAACGTGAATGAAAAAAATAATGGGCATAATTTCACAAAAATAACACAGCGTCTGCAGGAAACTTATTGATGAAGAAATCCAGTTTATGCTTAAAACTTTCTTGGACAGCTTTGTTCAGCTTCAGTTCGTGGATAAACCCGGAGAAGATCTTGTCTAGTGTGCGCTCTGCCTAGTTCTCCCTTCAATGCGAGAATGGTGGGAGGAGAAGAGAGAAAAAAGAGACGGCTGTTGCCTGTTTACCGCCGAACGGATGAACGTGTGGATTGGATCATTTGTGCAGGATCTCGTGGGATTGAAAGTGTGATAAAGGCTGTAAGCTTAGATGATTGTCTATGCAATGGTGTTTTGCAAACGATGCCGTATGGGAAATGCTATCTCGGGTTAGCCCCACTCTTTTAAGTTTATCAATCGATCGGGTCATAACAGATGTTTATAAGCCACGGTGGTCCAAAATGAAAAAAGGTAGTAAGAAGGAATGCACCGCACGAATTGAATCCGCACGAAAATTCCGCACATTTTTGGCTTGTTCAAAAATCCTGAATTTCAATAAAATCATGTTTATTGAAACGATTGTCAGAATATAAAATTATTNGAAGGAATGCACCGCACGAATTGAATCCGCACGAAAATTCCGCACATTTTTGGCTTGTTCAAAAATCCTGAATTTCAATAAAATCATGTTTATTGAAACGATTGTCAGAATATAAAATTATTTAAAAAAAATAAAATTACACGGATTTGCAAGGGGAGGGAAGGTGTCCCGGACCTCCTGGCCATACATGCACAAGCAGGGGGATGCAGGTTGGTCGAATACGAATTGATCGCCGCCTCTCCCCTCACTGGATGCCGAGTGACGACCAAAAAAAAAACAAGGTCGCCAAAAAAATTTACCAAAATATAAATTGATCCTTAAATTTTTTCCTCGATACGACGAATTGAGGGGGGGGTGCAGCACCCCCCCCCTTGTGCATGTATGCTCCTGGCTACTGTATAAGAGCACTACCATTATTTACCGAGACCTACAACTGATGCCCGTTAATCGGTAAATACTTGGCGGTGTATTTTTCCACTACTCACACTGTGATTAACACCTGTATGCCATCCGACCGATTAACGGTACAAGACACGGACGTAGGGATTACCGATAGGTGATAACTCTCATTTTGATAATTTTTTGGAGCTAGGATTAAACCACACCGAGAACATGAAATCTAGGTAATTTTTGAAATTGGGCAAAAGTTTTCGGACAAGTATTTACCAATTAAAGAGCATTATTTGTAGGTCTCGGTAGCACAATGGTAGTGCTCTTGGATGTAGCCAGTAGATCCAGGTTCAAGTTCCAGTTGGGTCCGAAAACTTTTGCCCAATTTCAAAAATTACCTAGATTTCCACGTTCTCGGCGTGGTTTAATCCGAGCCCCAAAAAAATGTCAAAATGAGAAATATATAATATAAGAATGAAAGTTCGATTTATCAGCGAATTAAAACGAAAAATTACGTTCCACCCCTGAGGAAGACTCTTATGTGCAGGGATTTTTTTAAATTCCGGCCCACTAGGGAAGGACACCCTTTCCTTCTCCATCCCCTTGCCTTCGCCACTGGGGCAGAGGGTCCAGAAATGAACCCATGTAAAAAAGTTGCTTCTTTACATCTTTGTAAATTTTTGGAAAATATGGACTCCTCTCGCTTATTCCAAGTATGCCATATATTAAAAGAAAAAAAGGAACCTTTGCAAACATAAAAATGCAACGCCTCTAAAATTCCGATCGATCATTAAGTCGACCTCAAACTTTCAACATAAACAACCGAAAAATCCTCATTGAAAAGTAGCCAGCTCCAGGATTTAAAACTTAAAGCGGCTGGCGTAGGTGTAGTGCCTTTTGGTTGATATTTTTCCTGCTTTTCCTTTCGTCAGCGAGCGGTTTACAACATGATCGGCTAAATGGGTCGATCTTTCTCGATCTTGGAATGGAACGGGATGATTCACATCAGGGAAATGGTTTTGAAAGATTTCAAGATTTAATAATGCTTGAATTTTTAAAAATTTTTGTCATTATAAATTTAAAGTAATATTTGAATGTTTTTTCTTATCAAATTTTATGAAAAATATGGTCTTGGTACTTGTTGAGTGTATCTTGTTGACAGCATTTTAAAATTGTTAAAAAATTGTAAAAATTTAATTTTTAAATTTTAAGTTCAACGTTTTTATTATATTATATACTTTACTAGTACAGTTTGAAGTAATAATATGTCATTTATTATGATAAAATACAAATGCCTGAAAAGGGTCAAGGAAGCTTTTTTAAAATTCGGGAATGCGCGGGATCGATTTCTCGCATAAAATTACCCCTAAAGGGTCGCTTTAAAAAAAATTTCTACTCGACCCTACTTTGGACCCCTCCCCCTCCCCTTTAAGTAACGCTGTTTGCAGATGTTAAACTTCTATACTTTCCCGAAAGTGGGGGAATGCTCCTGCGCGCAACGATAATTGCGTATTTTTCAGCTGTTTTTACATAGAAAAAACATGTTCAAAAATTGAAAGACTCATATCTCTGCCAAAACGTCACCGATTTTGATGATCGACCTTGGAAACGATTGCTATGGGATAGTTTAAGAGTTGAAAAAAATTTTCCCAAAAATGAACATCTATTGAAAGTTATGGATATGTACGCTCAAAAACCCCATTTTCAGTGCAAATCGGCGATTTCAGAAATATATCCTCAATGCACTCGGAGACCTTCACTTTTATTTTAGCGTACTCAAGGCACTCAAATATCATATTCCGTAAAAAACCGCATCAAAATCCGACTTGTATAAAATTCTGGGGGATTCATTCATTCATTTTATTTAATAAACCAAAAGCCTTCTCGGCCAAGTTACAGGTTTACAGCAACACAAAAGAAAAATAGTAACACATGAAATAACATAGATGGGTTTAGCTTTATTTGGAATCTGAAAAGTGGAGGTTTTTAAGAAATTAGGCCTACCTTTTTTGTATAAATCCAAAAAATTTTTTGCTAGAGTATGGTTTTAGAACGTGTACTCACGTTTAAAAAAGTTTCAGATGCTTGATTCATTCTCTAGTACTTAGAACTTAAAAATTTCAATGTGGCTTTATATTTATTTTGACTAGTGTTTTTTATTATTTTTTACACAATTTTCTTGCTATCATAGCAAAGTGTTATAAATAAGTTAAGTTCAGGAACTAACTTACCGGTAAAGTACGTTTCGTCCTAGTGCCCTCAAACTTTCGAGCGCCGTATATCGACATAGGAAAATTTTTGTACTTGAATTTTAGGCCTAGTTTTATATACTTATCACCTACTTTCATTTGGCTAATAAACTAGGAAAAAATTTTTGACACCTGGCTTCGCTACTTTTAAAAGTCATAGAAAATCTGCCTTAAACGGATTTGTTCACTAAAAAGAAAATATTTGATTTTTTTTATTGTTGCCAAATTGGCATAATTTCAATATTTGAAAAGAAGAGAGAAAGAAAAGAGCAATTTTTCAAAATATTATTTTTTTTTCGCTATTTTTGCCATCTATTGGATTTCAAAACTTTTTGAAAAAAAATCAGAATTTTTGAAACTTCACAACTTTTAAAATTTATATTTTTGATAAAAAATTGAATTTTCACAAAAATCATTTTTAAAATAAAAATTCATTTTAGCACCAAAATGCACAGAAAACGCTCAATCACTAGAAATTTTGCAGCAACAACTTCTCGATGCGCAAGAAAATTTTAAATGGTGGTGCACGCCTAGTACTTCTCGAAACTTTTTTCCTCCAAATTGGCTGATTTTTGGTACTCGGGGTGAGGGTTCGGGCACGAGAAATCGATTGGCGCAAGTCCCGAGTTCCGAAAATTTTTTTTCAAAATTTAGTCAACTATATGGCGCCCAAAAAGAAAAAATTGGAATCTGATAAGCCAATGACATTACCCCAACAACTATCGGATGCTAGGAAAAAAGAAAAACAAGCCAGAAAAGAATATATGGTGTTCAAAGAAGACGAAAAAGATCTACAAACATCTCCGGTCAAGACTAATGCCAATTTAAAATCAATTCAAAAGAAAGTCCTCGATGCACGGACCAAATTAACTGAGGCAGAAAAAGAAGTTGCACGGCTCAAGAAGATGAATAATGAAGCGAAAAGAAAAATAGCTGCACCGGTAAGAATCTTCTCAGATTCTTAAGTCTCAAAAAAATTTTAGCCAAACTACGAAATTTTCAAAGGCTCTACAAATCCTGACACCCCAGTCGATGTCTTCTATGNATTCTCAAGTCTCAAAAAAATTTTAGCCAAACTACGAAATTTTCAAAGGCTCTACAAATCCTGACACCCCAGTCGATGTCTTCTATGAGACCTTAAAATTCTTGAATCGCAACGAGGTGGAAAAATGCCAACTAGTCTCTCGATGGTGGAATCGAAATGTTCTAGCCGATAATTCTGTATTACCATTACGGCTTTTTAATACAATTAGCACAGATACTTCTTGGCATTATAGCAGAAGTGGTGGCGAGTTCCTTTATAGCAACACAAAATTTCATTATCAATTTGTTGATTGCCTTGGTGAAGTACAACAAAAAATTTTAACAAAGGCTATAGCAATGCATGGCTTTAAAAATGCTATTGTGGAAAATTTCAACGTAGAAGTTAGAGATAAAGTCGATGAAAAATTCCAAGCATATTTTAAAAGCCTAGAAAAAAGAATTGATGTGGTCACAGCCTATTTCGAATTCCCACGTGCTTTACCACCTAGGTATACTGTCACAGCAGACATCAGAAAAAATATTCGGGTAAATTTGAGCATTGCTTCTAAACCAGAGACTGAAAAGGCAGAGATATCTAAGGCCCTGCTCCCCCCCCCCCCCCCCCCCCCAAGGGGGCTCCCGAGGGACCCAGACCCACGTGGGATCCCAGGAGGACGTTAGATGTATATGTAAGATGATGATTATAATAATAATGGGCCGGGACTGGGTAGGCTTTGAGGGACCACGAGGAGCCTAATCTCGGTCTCTGTCCTGAACTCATTATTTTTAGATGATTAAAACAATTCTTGATGACATACTCAAGGTTCGAAACTTGAAGATACAATTTTATCACGATTTTGCTTCTATTCTACATGACCCACAACTAATAGAGTTTTTAAAGTCATATGAAAATGTTAGACTATATGGATGCCTGACCAATAAAGTATGTCTGTGTGAGCAGCTATCAAACTTTATTAACACTAATGTTGGAAATCTAACATGTTTTTTGGATCCTCCATATTGTCATCGAAGCATTTGTGCAAAAATTGTAGAGAATTTGATAGAAAATGGTATTTTTTAAATTTACAAATAACATGCTCTATTAGTAGTGTGTTCAGAGGACATCATTACGACCTCCTCATAGCAAATTTTTAAAAATTTTAACCCAATAGTTTTCAATTTCTCCTCTTCCTCACCCCAGTTGTGCCAAAAGGCCTCGATTTTTAAGGCTTGACCCGTCCCGGGCCGCAAAATTTCAGCCCCAGTCCAACATAAATCTGCAGACCGGACCCATGGCACTCATGCCTTATCAACCAAGTTATATCACTGAATTTCAACCATCAAAATTTTAGATAACATTACTTCAGTGTTTATTAAAAGAATTACATTTAATCCAAATCAGAACAATACCTATGAAGAGGATAAAACAGCGTTAGCCCATCTTAGATCTGCTTTAACAACTCATCATGCTACATACAAAAAGGATAATGAAAAAGAACCTATCGAAAAATATGAGTTGGGAAGATCAGATGGTTGGAAACTTCGAGTCAGCATCCCAAATTGTTATATGGAAGAATTATCCGAATTTACAATAGACTTTTTTCAAGAATGAATACAGGGTGATTCAAAAGTTCGTGGACACTTTAAAAATACGTTTTTATATAAAGTTTGACACCAAACTTTATTGGTATTCATCTAAAGAGGCGCGAAAATTACCAAGAAGTCTACCGGGAAGTTCTCCGCAATCACTTATTNACGTTTTTATATAAAGTTTGACACCAAACTTTATTGGTATTCATCTAAAGAGGCGCGAAAATTACCAAGAAGTCTACCGGGAAGTTCTCCGCAATCACTTATTGCCGTGGGCCGAAGAACACTTCGGCGATCATCCTCGGGTTCTGCTTCAAGACTCAGCGCCAAGTTATAAGGCCCGAGGCACGTAACAATGGCTCCGAGACAACCATGTGGATTTCATCATGAAGGATGAATGGCCATCTTCTACTCCAGAATTCATTGCCTTTGATTACTCCATTTGGAGCATTTTGGAAGCTAAAGCCTGTGTTAAAACTCACAAAACCGTAGAATAGTTGAAACGCGCTCTTATTAAAGCTTGGGAAGAAATTCTACTGAAAATGTTGAGAAAAGTCATTGATGGTTTGCGACTAAACGCGTGTATTGAAGCTCAGGGAGGATATTTTGGATAAGTTTCGTTGTTTTTTATTGGTTGTTATAAATTATAAAAGTGTCCACGAACTTTTGAATCATCCTGTAAATCATTTTTCTGGATCATATGTGTATAACCTCCCCCACCCCATCCAGAATTGTTTTGGGTGAAGTCCGCAGGCCAAATGAGCCCGCCTTCAAAAAAATTTTGCTCCCTGGGCTTCGGGTGGGTGCCCCATTACATTGCTGTACCCATGATTTTTTCATGAAGAGGTACAAGTTCCCGTCGTAGAATTTTTGCCTTTTTTCTTCAAATATGTGAATAAATATTTCTAATATTAAATAAATTTTTGAAGATTATTTTATTTAATGTAATATTTTTTGTTTGTTTTTTAAAATGTGTAAAAAATTTTTTGACTGAGGCGATCACTGTTTTCATACAGTTTCAAAACATGAAAGGGGACCGGGGGTCAAAAACTCGAATTTTCAAAAAGTTCTCCAAATTAGCTGAAATTTTGTTTCAGGGAGTTTTCGACATAGGAAACACAGATCCAGGAACGTTTTAAGCTCAAGATCTCGGAAAATGGATGGTTCCTGTAAAAGTAGATAGGTTTTGAAGTTATGTCTCAACTTTTTGCACACTTCTTAGAACATAACAATAAATATGCAAATTAAACAATTAAAGGACCAGTCCAGTAATTTACAATCATATGAAAAAATGATATATTCGGAAAGATCATGAAAAATGCACCATTTTTTGTTTCTACAACATGTTCTGAATCGTTGTAGTTTTCGAGATAATTGCGTTTGAAATTTTGAATTTTTTGCAGCTCTTCGTTGTAATACACAAACTTTTTGAATTTTTTGC
>OZJO01026536.1:0-21414 GCA_900406225.1 Acrobeloides nanus | reverse complement strand
TACTTATTTACTTTGCCCATTCGTGGAGCCAAAAAAATTTTTTAAAACGAAAAAATTAGTGAAAATCGCTAAAAAAAATTTTCTTTCTAAAATTTATATGAAATTTTAGCAATTTTACTGTAAACATAAAAAACATAAAAATTTCAACTTTTCTGAATAACCCTGTAACAAGATCATGAATATTATTTTATTGCCATTTTGGATCTGATTGAATATTTTAATCCAAAAGCCACTGGCCAGAATGTTCGAACTCCGTGAGGAACAGTGTAATTCAAATCTTGTTTGCATAGTGTAACGACGAGACCGCTAAAATCGCCGTTTTCAATAGGGGAAAACTTGAAGAGGCATTAACTGAAAAGCGTTGTCAACCGGAGAGGTCCAGACAGAAAATAAAAATGAGTACATCGTCCCACACTCACACCTATCCGACCACCTCAAGCAGCACACAAATGATGAAGCAGAACGAAGCAAACAGCAAGCGACCATCGCGAGAACGCTTTTCTCAGCTTCCTGCTATTGAACCAAGTTTTCGAGCCGCCATCGCTAGCGGGCATATAAATCTTCAAAAGCGGATTACGCTTTTAAAAGTTTTATAGTTTTTTGATATTTTAAAAAACCTTCTTTTCTCAAACAAAAAAATAGAAAGTTCAACAAAAAATTTTCGCAGCTTCTCGGCGAAAAATTTCACTGTTCTTATGTTTTCATTTGTTTTTCTGGAAATGACCCCTCTAGGTGTAAAAACATGCGGAGGTCCGAATTTGAAATTTTCAAAAAAAAACGCTTCTCTGAGCCAGGGAAGGCCTGTGTATGAAGCGAAAAGTTGCAAAAATGCGATTTTTGCGACTTTTCGCTTCAATACACAGGCTTTTCCTGGCTCAGGGAAGCGTTTTTTTTTGAAAATTTCAAATTCGGACCTCCGCATGTTTTTACATCTAGAGGGGTCATTTCCAGAAAAATTTTTTACGTGGGTTGCTGCCCCCTATTGTGTAGTAGCTCCCAATTTTTTTATTCTTTTTAATAGAAAACTTGTGAGTCGATTTATTGGGGATGGGGCACGTGTGTTTCAAATAGGGAAATATGAGAAAAGTCTAGAGCCAATACTTTCTCATGGTTAACCTCGAGAGCGTGTTCCTCATAGAGGGCGAAAAGGTTGTGAAAAACTTGGTTTTTTCCCCTTTTTTGGTTTTTCCCTCTAACTTTTTCCCGAATTTTCCCGCAAAAACAACTTTTCAGGATCAACGAATTTTCGAATGTGGTCTTTTGCGATTTTATTCATCTTTTGTAGAGCTATAATTCGGATGAAGTCACATTCGAAAATTCGTTGACCCTGAAAAATGAAACTGTCTCGACGTCAAGACCGCAATTGGTGCTTCCATTTGAATTAGTGAAGGCCCTGATGGTCTGTCGCGACAGCCCAGAAACTGGATGAGTCGTAACAGCTGTTAAGACAATCCATATGAATCTGTGACGACCCTTACAACGCTTCCTTGTTCACTTATGGTGATAAAGTACTCCGTTTTTCAAATGCGAAATTTGTAGTGTAAAAGAAAAAGTTGAAGCATGAACATTGTTCGGCAAAGTAAATTCCGACATGTTTTCTGCAAGCCGATTAAACATGAACAATGTATGGCGGGTATTCAAATTACGGAAATAACCTGGGATTCTTTATTTTGTGCTGTCAATCCTAAATTTATTGCTATTATTAACAAAGGTGCTGGTGGACCCTTTCTTGTAATTCCAGTTAACAAAGTAAGCTATAAAATTGAAATTGTTTAGTAAGAATTTTGACAAATTTGCATTCATCGGGATTTATTTGTTCTTTCTGTTCAATCGCAAAATTTGATACTTTCGAAAATCTATTTTTTACGGCTCCACTACCAGAATAATGAATCAATGGGGATTGTTTGAGATATTTGCGTAGGCAGCCACACCAGCTCAGCAGCTAGCTGGAGACCTTTTCTTTTGAACAGCTGTGAGTTCATATGGAACCAAAATTTATCATCAAATATTAAAGGGGGTAAACTTTGCAGCAGCATTTTTGAAAAACATTTTTTAAATTTTTTTCAAAAATGACTTTTCTAGGGGTAATTTTATGCGAAAAATCGATTGCGCGCATCCCCAAAGCTTGAAAATGCTCCCTGACCCTGATTTAGGGAAATAAGAGTGTGTATTGAAGCGAGAATATGAAAAATTTTTGATTTTTCTTCTAAAAATCATCGTTCTAGGGGTTATTTTTTAAAATCATTTTTGAGCTTCGGGAATGCGCGCAATCGATTTCTTGCATTAAATTACCCTAGAAAAGCCATTTTTGCAAAAATTCAAAAAAAATTTTCGGAGATGCTGCTGCAAAGTTTACCTTCTTTAAGAAATGTACACACATGCTGTCGACATTATCCTATTTTATTTTCAAAAAAAAGTTCTCTCATAAAATAAAGCAGACATAACATTTTTCTGCAGAATATATTACACATATCTTACACAATAATTTTAGATTGGCAGGATCGATAAAAAGAAGGGCACTAGTTTAGGACGCACCTTTCAATTTTACTCAATTTTTTTATTTTTAATCTCATTTTAAATAATATTTTGAAAATAATCACTAGGGTGGATCGAGTAAAATTAGTCTCGAATCGAGATCTCGAAATCGAGTCTCGTGGATTTTGGACTTGAAAAGTGCGATTTTTTCACTTTCGAGAGTCTGGCACGAGGGCGGAACATACCTTACCGGCAAGTTAGGTCCTGAACGTAACTTACCGGTAAGTTATGTCTGGAACCAGTATTGTCCCCTGTACACATGAGTACACATGTGTACTCGTGAGTTGAACACATTGACCCAAAATTGTCTTTCGTCGTGAATAATAAATCTATAAAGGAAATAAATTCAATTCCTACGACGATTTCGCTCGTGTGTACACACACGTGTACACATGTTGTAGAAAAATTAGCGAAAATCGAGTAAAATTAAAAGGTGCGCGTCCTAAACTAAACTAGTGCTATATCTTACACAATAATTTTAGGTTGGCAGGATCGATAAAGAATATCCCTTCGTGGACGCACACAAAGCGCCTTGCCTTGAAGTTCAATGGAGTCCTTTCAACGACAACGTGATTGCAAGTTGCTCAGAGGTCTCTATTTTCTTGTCGAGCTTTTAAAATAACACAATTTTAGGATACTACTGCCAAAGTTTGGCTAATACCAGATAGAGGGTTAACTCGAAATTTGAGTGATCCAGTTGTTGAGCTTTGTGGTCATCAGAAACGCGTCAACACTTTACAATGGCATCCAACAGCGAATAATATTCTGCTGACGGCCGGTGGAGAAAATAAATTGTTAATGTGGAATGTTGGCACAGGTAGCGCTAATATGAGCGAGATTTTACGCTTCCCTGATACAGGGAATCGGAGTATGAAGCGAAAATCGAAAATTTTTAGATTTTCTGGGAGTAAATTTATGCGGGGAGTCGATTGCGCGCATTTCCGAAGCTTGAAAACGCTTCCTTGATCAAAGAAAAATTGATGTATTGGTCATCGCTTCAATACACACGCATCCCTATTCACTGAATCAGGGAAGCGTTTTCGAGGTTCGGGAATGCACGCAATCAATTCTCCGCATAAATTTACCTCAGAAAGTCATTTTCAGGCAGAAAATCTAAAAAATTTCGATTTCGCTTCAATACACACACTCCGTTTCCCTGATTCAGAGTCAGGGAAGCATTGGAAATGCGCGCAATCGATTCCCCCGCATAAAATTAGCCCTAATAAGGCTAATTTTGAAAAAAATTTCGGGTCGAAAAAACATGAAAAAATCGCCCAAATTTCGATTTTTTATACACCCTGTACTTTTCTTCTTAGGCGAAGCTCTATTGGAAATTTCTGGTCATCCAGATATGATTTGGTCAATAAATTTTAATTACGATGGCAGTCGTTTTGTTACCACATGTAAAGATCGTAAAATTCGAGTTATCGATTCCCATTCTGGAGAAGTTCTTCATGAAGGCATGGGTCATGAAGGTGTCAAACCACAAAAAGCTATATTTTTACGTGATGGTCAAATTTTCACAACGGGGTTCACGAAACGCTCCGAACGACTCTATGCCCTCCGGAATCAAGTATTTCAAGACTTTTAAAGGATCACAGTCCAGTGGGAAAAAAGTTGCCCCCATTTTTGTTGATATTCGGAAAGTTCATGAAAAATGGAGGAGCATTTTTTGTTTTTACGGCATGTTCTGAATCGTTGTAGTTTTCGAGATAATTGCGTTTGAAATTTTGAATTTGTGTACATGTTTTCGTTGTAATACACAAATTTTTGTGGAAAAATCGATTTTTGCATCGTTTTTTTGTATTTTTATTCGTATTTTTGTTTGAAATTCGATTTTTTTTCTTCGAATATCAACAAAAAATAGCAACTTTTTCCCACTGGACTGATCCTTTAAATATCGATTTTCTATTTTAGGAAGATTTGTCAAATCCAATTTTGCAAGATGAACTGGATACGAGTAATGGTGTTTTGTTCCCTCTGTATGACGAAGACAGTGGTCTGATTTATCTCGCAGGAAAGGTTGCAAAAAAGTTTTCGACTAACAATCTTAAGAATTCATTTTTAGGGCGATAGCGCCATTAGGTACTATGAAGTGAATGATGACCCACCATTTGTTCATTATATTAACACTTATACAACATCTGAGCCACAACGTGGTCTTGGTTTCATGCCGAAACGAGGCTTAAACTCGATGGAAAATGAGACTGCTAGGTGTCTTCGAAACCCAATGCCGTAATCACTGTTGTTTTAGAATGTACAAAATTACAACGAAAGGCATCGTTGACGTCCTTCAATTCTTTGTCCCTCGTAAATCGGATCTATGGCAAGCAGATTTATACCCGGATACACGAAGCACCATACCAGCTTTAACCGCCGAACAATGGATAGAGGGTAAAGATGCTCCGCCAAAACTCATGCCAGTCAATCCGGATGCCGCTGCACAGGCAGCTAAACCGAAAGTCCAAGTAGCCAAGAAAGCCAATATTCTTGCGCAATTGCCACCCAGGTATTTTTGAATACAGGGTGAGCAAAAAAATCGTACTTTTGCGTTTTTTGACGAAAAATTTTTTGAAAAATTTTCACCAAAAAACGCAAAAATACAGTTTTTTGGCTCATCCTGTACAATAAAATTTACTTTTTATAAATTTTTTATAGCCAAGAGCCTTCTTACCAAAACGATTCGTCTCCTCAGGTTTCTCCAGCTTCTTCAAGATCGTCACAATCTCGGCCCGCTTCTTCACAACCATCTCCTAGAATTGACGATGATTTGGGCATTGTCCGTGTGGAAAGACAAGCACAACCACGACAAGCATCGAGAACGGCAACTGCGGAGAAGAAGGCAGAACCAAAGCGTCAAGAACCCGAACCAGTTCTTCCAAAACAAATGGTAGAGTTAATTATTCATGCACACTGATGCAATTTTAGGTCAATCTCCGTTCACGTGCCGACCGAGATGACGGAGGTCCAGCATCTGCCGGGCAAAGAAGAGCCGCTAGTGAACTTGATAGGATAAAAAGAGGTACAAATTTTGACATACACAAGAACGAGATGGACAAAAACGGGATGACAAGAACTGAACTCCTTCCGTTATTGTTCATCTCATTTTTGTGTTGTTTGAACGATCGTTCCATTAACATGCGAATTTTCAGAACAAGCCAGACACGTTGATTCCGGTCCTAGTGCAACGATGTGTGATGAATACACACCACCTGCGCCTAAGACAAATGCTGCATCTAGTAGACATAGTGTTGCAACTTCTTCTGGAGTAGATGGAAATGGTCGCGTGGTGAGAAAACTTTTTCCTTACTAATACCTAATTTTAGCCGTCAAACATGGATGAACTCCTAGAAGATNCTGCATCTAGTAGACATAGTGTTGCAACTTCTTCTGGAGTAGATGGAAGTGGTCGCGTGGTGAGAAAACTTTTTCCTTACTAATACCTAATTTTAGCCGTCAAACATGGATGAACTCCTAGAAGATCTAATGAAGATGAAGACACTACTTAGACAACATGAAAGAAGAATACGATTATTGGAAGATCAACTTGCTGATGTTACCATGTCTCATGCATTCGAGTTATAGCTCTTCTATTTGGTATTTTACAGAATCTCTAATAATATTTTTTGCTCAAAATATTTCTAACTTTATTAAAAATAAAATAACAATTTTCTGTTCAACAAGCAATGGACATATTTGTATTATAAAATAGATTGCGCGCATTATCATGCCGCGAAAACACTTTTCTGATTCAAAAAAATGCGCGCAAACGACTCCGTCTAGAAAAACCCATAGACAGTCGCGATTTTCCATTGAAAATCCGAATTTTTGTTCGTTTTCGCTTCAATACGCACCACTTCCTTGAATCAGGGAAGCGTTGAAATTTGCATAAAACTAGCAGTTAATGCACACAATTCATACCAAAAAGTCATACAAATTATGCCCATTAAAAACAACAAACTTTTCTAGAATAAAATAGGTACTAGCGTTTGGCAACCCAAAAATTGTAACAATTTTTTGGGTGACAAACGACACTTAGTAACATAAAATATCTGAATATATGGTAACAAAACATAACTTGATTTTGTGGAAAATTAGTCTGAATCCGAAGAATCATCCGAAGTCGATGCTTTTCGTTTTTTTGAACTTGAGACCTGAAAATAATTTTGAGAATAACAGTGATAGTGATTTTTGTGATAATGTTATCACATGGGGTGATAATGTTATTGTTATCAACCCATGTGATAACGTTAACTTGCACAAATGGTGTCGAAGCATACCTCATCCTTTTTGCCATCTTTTTTTCCCTTTGGAGTTGCCGCTTTCACTTCAGAAGTTTCCATAGCTTCTCCTTCGTCCTTAATCGCTGATAAACGTCCGTTGGCCGAGCCCGAATAATCGTAGTAAGCACTTTGCCAACCTTTGGGAGTCTTCTCATTAGGTTTACCAAATTTGTCCAGGAATCCTTGACGAACAAGATCTTTTTTCTTCGATGCAATTGGACCAAGACCCCACTTTCTCGCATAAGTATCGCGCTCCATAATCACTCGTTTGATTTTGGCCACCACTCCATGATCAACGGTTGCCATGGTCGCAGTTGTCATTTGAGCCAGTGCTGAAAATACTCATGTTTGTGTAATATAAAATTTAGGAGCTACTTTGGCTCTTATACCCAAAAAAGTCGTAAAAAAATCAATTTTTTGGCCCTATTTTTTATCATTAACGTGGTATAAAATCGAAAATTTTTTTATTTTTCAAATTTTTTTCAAAAATGACGGGGTAATTTGATGTGGGAAACACGTTGGCGATGTTATTTTTGCTTAAAAAATCTTCCATTTTTTAGAAAATCGAATTTTTCGACAAAGAAAGTACAGAGTAGGCTTTAAAAAACCGGAACTTTGACGTTTTTTGGCAAAAATTATGAAGAAAAAATCGAAAAAATGACGATTTCATGGCTAAGTTAGCATTTTCAGAATTTTTCAATGCGCGCAATCGATTTCTCGCATATTCAATCAAGGGTATAAGAGCCGAAGTAGCTACAAAAATTTTTCCCACCTATGCATATAGCTTCTCCTTTGGTTGTCATGATGACAATTTCTTGGTTAAGCTCGATGCCATCTTCAAAGCGAAGGACACCAGGCAATAAAATTTTGGCGCCGTAACAAATCGCGTTCACCGAACTATCCTTCATCACTATACGTTTGTGGGCGACCAGAAGAGCCTCGAGTGGACGAATAATGCGGCGAAGATAACTTTCATCCTTATAATGATCTAAAAAACAAGGCCTAGATAAACGGAATTAAACAAAAAGTTTTTACCAAATGCATATTGAGCGTCCAAGACATCGTGTAATGTAACCTTAAATTCGAGAATTATTTTTAACTTCAACTAATAATACAGGAGTAAGCCAAAAAACCGTACTTTTGTGCTTTTTTGGTGAAATTTTTTTCAAAAATCACAGGGGCATTTTCATGCGGGAAATCGATTGCACGAATCGAAAAAACTTTAAAACGCAAAAATTTTTTTGAAAATTCGTGAAAGTACGATTTTTTTGCTCATCAGCAACGCTTACCAGATGATCATTTTCTGAGCTAACACCAGAGCGCACTCGACGAAGTTCTTGCATTTGAGCACCTAAAAATAATTAAAGCAATTTTAATATTTAAAAAACCATCTTACCAACTCCCAAAACTAAACCCAAGTGAACGATATGAGTTCGAACATAAGTTCCAGCTTCACAACTCATCCAATAGACTCCCATTCGCTGTTCCGGTGAATATTCGAAGAGCTTGTTTTCATAAATCGTGCGGATTCGCAATTGACGCTTAACCGCCGAAATAAGTGGTGGTCGTTGAAATAGAGCTCCAGTAAGCTAAAATTAAACATATGAGTATAATTACTAGGGTGTGTATGTAAATATTGCAAAAATTAGCTGGTTAAGTAGTGATGTTCAAAGTGATAAATGAGGGTAAGTGTGATAAATAAGGCTTAATGTGATAACATTATTACTTATCACATGAAGTAATAATAAGCACGTAGCCAGGATTTCCTGACGGAGGGATAATGACCCAAAGTCCAAAATCCACAGGTAGCCTGTAGCTTTGGATAAAAACATAAGGGGGTACCCTTATGATTTTTTTCAAAATTTTTCCTGACGAGGAAGGCAATTGTTCGGATTGCCCCCTCCTATGTGCCTGGGTGATAACGTTATCTCTAATGATAACATTATCACAGAAATTGTTATCACTGCTATCAAATGCGTTATCACTTATCACATCCTTTTATCATAATCACTTTGAACATCACTACATTTAAGTCTCAAAAAAAACTTGAGCTGATCCTATTTAGAGGGAACATAAAAAAGTTTCAAACTATTTTCAACAAAAATATCAATCTATTTACTTTCTCTAAAGCTTGCTTAATCTTCTTTTCCGATTCAACGGCACCATGAAGGCGAAAAACAGCAACGTACTCTTTGCCAGCATTCTGTTGAGATTTGGCCAATCTAGTTGTCTTATCAATACATACAATCAAAACTCCCGATACCTAAAATTATAAACGAAAAAAGAAACGTCAATGCCTACTTTTGGATCCAATGTTCCTGAATGGCCAGTTTTTTCAACTCGCAAAATACGTTTTACCCATGCAACAACCTCGTGACTTGAGGGATTAGATGGCTTGTCCAAATTCAAATAACCAGCAGAAACATAATCTTTTATGGGACGCTGTAATGGAGAACAACCTTCGATCAAAGGAGTATAATGGCCGGTGCGTATATTTAGCTTGTCGAAATTCTAAAAATATGACATTAGCGAGTAGCATGAAAAATTTTACGAATGAATTTTGGTAAAAATTTCAAAAACAGTTTAATTAAATATTGGGAGCTAGTTCACTTTGTTGGATTCACTTATCATGGCCCCAAAAGTCAAATTTTTTTTCTTTTAAAATCAGCCGAAAAAACATCATATTAGGTGTTTTTTTAGTCGAGAAATACATTGGTGATTTTATTTTTGAACTAGCTCCAAATATTGCATAGGAAATTCTGTTTCAGCATAGAAAATCCCCCCCCCTGCCAGTGAAGTAGAGTGGTTCACAGAGCACGTAAGGGGCAGATTCTAAAGGACAGATTGCCCTAAAAACATAATAGCTCCTCAAAAATTCATAAGGATACCCTTATTATTTGTGATATGATTGATGCCCGGTTCTAATCGACTCTTTTCCATAGACTACGGTCCCTAAATATTCAATGTAAAAAAGCATACTTTCAACAATAGCGGCCAATCAGCAGAAAGTTTCGGCTCTTCAGCGGTCGGTTTGATAACATAGTCACCATCAGCTTGATCGGACTAAAAATTAATATAAATTAACAAAAAAAAGATGGTGGCAATAGGGTGCAAATGGTCCTATGCCAGGGCTTGGAATGAAAAAAAATGAAAATCAGAAAAAAATGTCAAAAATTTTCACTAGATTATACTGTCAACAAATTTTTTTAATGTCATAAAATCAGATTTTCACTAGATTATACTGCCCAAAATCAGAACAATTCTGATAAATCAGACCCATTCCGAGCCCTGTCCTATGCAAATGGTTATGGGCCTAATAAATTGTTACCTGCGCATTCTGTTTCTTATCTTTCTTGCCCATTTTTAATTTAACCTAAAAGTTTTGTTAATTGATTTGTACAAAAAAATTTTCAGCAAAAAAACAAAAATATCCAATAAACTTTTTTAAAAGGAGACAGTGCTTCGCTTTCGAAAAATTGTGGCATATAGTCCTGAAAGTAATAACAGTAAATTTGAAATAGTTTGAAACAACGAAACGATTTTCTTGTTTGCCTTTGAATTTTTAAATTCTAGGAAAAACGCGCCGTCTATTATTTCGTCTGCGGTAATGTTTTTCTAGGTTTTGTCATAATTTTCCTCATGTTTTCGAAATTTTAGGCAGCATCTTGGATCTACATACCTTTTGGTATTTATCGGCATTGTATAGGAGGGGGCAGAATTTTCCGGAATTGTGGACAAAAATTTTCCGAAATTAGCGTACAAATAGTATAGTCATCAGTAAAATTACACATGTGTTTCAACGTCCAGAAATTGTGACCCCTGGTGTTTTCAACATTTTTAAGCATCACCATCGTTTTCTCCATGACGAAAGTTTTCAAGTGAAATAGCTATTTTAAAGAAATTTTTGAAAAAATTTTTTTCACTTTTTACCCCCTGGGGGACCAAGGGGTAAAAAAATTGAAATTTCCAAAAGTTCTCCAAATCGGCTGATTTTTTGTATACGGCTGTTTTTCGACATGGAGAACTCGAATCTGAAGGAATTTTTTATTTTGACCAAGGGAAAATTTAGATTCGGCAACTTAGTACGTTTGGGCCAAATACTGTTTTTAGGCTATTTCTCAGCTTCCTTTGAGACAAAAATAATAACCAACTGCACTTTTCTATAGTAAATTGGGGTCGAGGAATCGATTCCCGTGCTTTTGAATCTCGAAATCCTAAGCCTGACCCGTATGTATGGGATTTATATGGTTTATTGAATATAATGAGCATAAAAAAATCTGTATTTACTTTCTTTTTATAGAAAGTAAATATAGTGTTAACGACGCTAGCCTTCCGGAAATCCGGATTCATTTCCAGACGGCGTCCAGAAGGCAATTTGTAAAAGTACGACTGCGCCGAACGGAGCGCCGAACACGCCAAAGGGTCCAAATTAGGCTTAGGCCTAAGCCTAATTGGGGCTCTAGGAACTTCCACAACAAAAAAAGCTTTTTTTGTTGTGGAAGTTCCTAGAGCCAATTAGGACCCTTTGGCGTGTTCGGTCATACTGTTACAAATTGCCGTCCAGAAACTCTGGAAAAAAATTGAATTGATCTGAGTATTGACACGAAAATCCTGAATTTGAAATTTAAAGAATAAAAAACGCTAAAATCTTCACAGATTGATGTAATTGGATCTAGGACTTTTCACAACGAACTCTATAAAATCGTTGAGAAATGTCCGCTTTTTATTGTGTTGAGAAATGTCTGTTGTGAAAAGTCCTAGAGCCATGTAATTTGTTTGTTTTTTCGGCGGTGGGATACTTGCAGACGGGACATTTTCAGACGGATACTTGCGGACGGGACATTTGTGGACGAAACGTTTGAAAAATTCAATTTTTTTTTAATTCAATTTTTTCCGCAAATGTCCGTCCGCAAGTATCCCACCACTGTTTTTTCGATGTTTTCGCTAAAATAATAATTATTAATATTTTTAAAAGTATTTTTCATATCAATAAATAAACGTCTCGAAGTAAAACTACAGTTAAATCTTGATATAGTGGCCGGGAGGGGCCGCTATATCGAGGGCACTAGGAGTTTCCTTACGCTTACAGGATAATGTCCTTAAGACAATTTGCTTAATGGAATGTCCTGATCGTGTCTAAAAATTTATAATCGGACCCCTTAACTAAATTTTTATAGAAAAAAAAGTTATAAGTGGTCCGATTATAAATTTTTAGATACGACCAGGACATTCCATTGTAAGCAAATTGTCGTAAGGACATTGTTCTGTAAGCGTAAGGAAACTCCTAGTACAATATCGAAGGGCCACCATTGTACAAGAACATTAAAAAACTTTCGAACGAAGAGGCCACTATATCGAATTTTTACTGAGGGGACCACATATCGAGAGTTGACTGTAATTCGAGACGCGAAGGGTGCACGCTAGGGCTCTAGGAACTTCCACAACAGGGTTCAAAACGATGCCGGACTGTTTGGGGAGGTGACATTTGGGGACGAAATTTAGGTTTTTTAAAATAAAATTTTATTATACATACAAAAGCGGATTTAAATGTATACAGAAAGCTTTAGGTGTCCAAATAATTAAATAAAAAACCCTTGAATTTTTACTTCAACCATAAAAAGTTTTTGATTTGGAGAATTGTCCGCTTGAAGCGATTGTCTTATGGAGGAATTGCCCTAGTGAATTTTATATAATATCCCAGTTTTAAAATTACAGAAAAAGTAATTTTGCAGATTACGTGATTATTCGATATTTTTATATTTTAAACTTTATCTCGCAATATCAGTATTTTTTTAGCTGCAAAACTTTATTAGTTATGGCAGACGATATTCCGACATTCAAATGTGTTTTAGTTGGTGACGGTGGCACGGGAAAGACAACTTTTGTAAAACGTCATTTAACTGGCGAATTTGAAAAGAAATATGTTGGTAAGTTAAACAAATTTTTTCTAGTTATAACTGGCGATTTATTGTTCTATTTGCAAGGAAGTTCTATTGCAAAGTAAAGCAGTAAAAATGTCTTAAATAAAAACGGTCCCATATGATATCAATACATAGGAAATTTTTCATGCTCCATCTTAATTTTACTCTTTTAAGCGACATTGGGCGTTGAAGTGCACCCGTTGACTTTTCACACAACTCGTGGACAAATACGATTTAACGTTTGGGATACAGCTGGGCAAGAGAAATTTGGCGGTCTTCGCGATGGTTATTATATTCAAGGTAATTTATTAACTTTGTAGGGGGAGGCAGAAAATTTTGACTAATATGATTTCGTGCATAATGTTAAAATAAGTTCGAAGAGAATTTTAACATTGCACGAAAACATATTAGTGCAAAAAAATTTTTGTGCAAAATTTTCTGCCTCTCCTTATAGTTTGAATTGGAAGAACAATTTATATTCTTATCAGATGGCGGCTTCTTTATACACTGCACTATGAACGCTAACTTTTTTACATTCAGCGGGAAACGGAGTATAAATGAATGAACATTTTAGGTCAATGTGCAATCGTCATGTTTGATGTAACAGCACGTGTTACTTACAAGAATGTACCGAATTGGCATCGTGATCTTTCTCGAGTTTGCGAAAATATTCCAATGGTTCTCGTCGGCAATAAAGTAGACGTTAAGGATCGCAAAGTGAAGGCGAAGAGCATTACTTTCCACAGAAAGAAGAACTTGCAAGTGAGTTTTTAAAATTCGTTGACCCCCAACACCAATGGCGTAGCCAGACCGGCGACGAAAAGTAGTGGGGTTGGGTTTAGAGGGGAAAATATCATTTTTCTTTAGAAAACTTTTAAATGAAGCAGCAAAAATGGGAAAACGTTCTATGATATCGAATTTAGAGGGCTGATAATTTTTTAAAAATTTTTCAACATTTTCTCCTCTGGGGATTGAACCTGCGGATCCAACGTTGCTTAACTTGCCAGATCGAACGGGGTCGCTACAAACCGAGATTGGGGTATTTGTGATTAGATCTCTTATGGAAACAGACTATATCGAGGTTCGACTGTATATAAATTCATTATTTGTTTTAGTACTACGACATTTCGGCGAAAAGTAACTACAACTTCGAGAAGCCTTTTCTCTATTTGGCACGCAAGTTGATCGGCGATCCGAATCTTGAATTTGTTGCCATGCCAGCGCTCGCTCCACCAGAAGTCCAAATGGATCCGAATATGGTTGCTCGTTACGAAGCTGAAATCGAGGAAGCTGCTAAGGCCGAATTACCAGACGACGATGAAGACCTTTAATTATGATCGATCTCTTATTTCGGTTAATATTATTATATATTGTCATTATTTACTGTGGACGTGAATTTGTTCGGTTGTTATCTTGATTTAAAAATAAATTGATATTTTTGGAAACGCAAGAGTAAAAAATATAGTGACATTTTAAGGGTCTGCAAATTCGTGCTAATATAGGTGAGGCTGAATTTTTCAGAAAATAGACAAAATTGTTCGCTTTCAGGAAAGTTTTGTCCACTATTTCGGAAAATTTTGACGGAACTAGGACCGTTGCCAACGACTTCATTAAATGGCATTCCGCCCAAAATTCACATTCTTGAAAAAAATAACCAAATTTGTATGATTTTTTAATGAAAAATATCATTTTTGGAAAACCTTTTTATTTCATAATTGATTTGTACAGGGTGGCCCATAAAAAAGTTGCTTTTTGCGATTTTTTGGCACCTAGTTCATACGGTTTTTCTTCATAACAGAAATTTTTTCACAAAAAGTGATGTTCACAAAGTTGTCCGTCGTGATCTCAGGAACAACTTTGTAGAACATCACTTTTTGTGAAAAAATTTCTGTTATGAAGAAAATCCTTATGAACTGGGACCCAAAAATCACAAAAAGCTACTTTTTATTGGGCCACCCTGTACAAAAAAAATTTTCAGCAAAAAAACAAAATCGAATAAACTTTTTAAAAAGGAGACAGTGCTTCTCTTTCGAAAAATTGTTGCATATAGTCCTGAAAGTAATAACAGTAAATTTGAAATAGTTTGAAACAACGAAACGATTTTCTTGTTTGCCTTTGAATTTTTGGTTGCATTTCGAAATTGAACATTTCGAAAGTGATTTAGACCCCTTGTAATAATAATTCGATAATTAGTTTTTTTTAAATCAGATAGTCACTTCCGAAATGTTAACTTTCGAAATGTATAGCAACCGAATTATTAAATTTAGGAAAAACGCGCCGCTCCATTATTTAGTCTGATGTAATGTTTTTCTAGGTTTTGTCTTAATTTTCATCATGTTTTCGAAATTTTAGGCAGTCTCTTGGATCTATGTACCTTTTGGTTTTTATCGGCATTGTATAGGGGGGGGGAGAGAATTTTTCGGAATTGTGGACAAAAATTTTCCGAAATTAGCGTACAAATAGTATACTCATCAGTAAAATTACACATGTATTTCAATGTCCAGAAATTGTGACCCCGGAGTTTTCAACATTTTTAAACATCGCCATCATTTTCACCATGCCGAAAGTTTTCAAGTGAAATAGCTATTTTAAAGAAATTTAAAATTTTTTTACTTTTTACCCCTTGAGGGACTAAGGGGTATAAGGGGAGGCAAAAGTTCTTTCCTAAGGGGCAAAATTCTTTTCCAAAATTGTTATTTGAGAGAACTAATGTAAAGGAATGTTATAGCGCTAAAAAAAATTGTGGGACGAATCTCTGTGGAGATGTACGATTTTTTCAAGATATGGTTCTTTATGTGTTATTATAAGGTATGTACCTTTGAGGGCGACTAACTTTTTATAGGAAAATGTATTGCTAATAAATTTGATATAGAAAGATTCCTCGCATGTTGGGGCGTCTTTAAAAAATCAATGCATTTTTGATTCTTCACTTTATTACTTAGAAAAAATTTATGCAAAATTGACCAATTTTGGCCCATTTTGGGGTATTAACATATTTTGTTTTGAGAGTGGCAAACATTTTTACAGGAAAATGTATTGCAAATAAATTTGTTATAAAAAGATTCCTCGCATGATAGGACATCTTTAAAAAATCAATGCCATTTTGATTCATCACTTTACTACTTAGAAAAATTTTATGCAAAAATGACAAAATTTAGCCTATTTTGGGGTATTAACTTGTTTTTTTTCGACTCTAACTCATCAGAATTGAGGATTTATGACCTAATTCCTTTTTTAATAGCTAGAGCAAAGCCTCCTCCAATACAATATGAGAAAGTTAATAAAAAATTCCCGATTGATTTCCAATTAACTATAAAAATTTATACAACGTTGAAGTTTACCTACAGGGTGTAGATGGTCATAAAAGGCCTAAGAAAATTTTCTAAGAGAGTTGACAATATGAAAGCACATATTGTATTGGAGGAGGCTTTGCTCTAGCTATTAAAAAAGGAATTAGGTCATGAATCCTCAATTCCGATGAGTTAGAGTCGAAAAAAACAAGTTAATACCCCAAAATAGGCTAAATTTTGTCATTTTTACATAAAATTTTTCTAAGTAGTAAAGTGATGAATCAAAATGGCATTGATTTTTTAAAGATATCCTATCATACGAGGAATCTTTTTATAACAAATTTATTTGCAATACATTTTTCTGTAAAAAGTTTGCCACTCTCAAGGTACATACCTCAAACCCCTCCCCCCCATAAAAAGCATATCTTGAAAAATTGTACAACTCCACAGAAATTCGTCCCGAATTTTTTTCTTGCTTTATAACATTCCTTGACATTAGATCTCCAAAATAAACCCATTTTGGAAAAAAATCCAAATGAGGGCCACGAACTGAATGTCACATCCCCAAAAGTCCATCTTCAAACAATCCGGCGCCTTCAAAACGACATGCGGAACTTCCACAACGATTTTCACGGGAAAATCGACCGTTATAAATAACGCCAGAGGCATTCTCAAAAACATAAAAAAGTTTCGAAACATCAAACGACCTATTAAAAACCCTGTTCTGAAAAAACATGTTTTTTTTTCTTAAAATCGACTTTTCTAAAAATCGGTGAGGAATTTTTCGATACGCTTTTTGCAAGGTGTCCAAATAGTTAAATAAAAAAGACCCTTGAATTTTTACTTCAGCCATAAAAAGTTTTGATTTGGAGAAATTGTCCGCTTGGAAGAATTATCCTCTTGAAGCGATTGTCCTATGGAGGAATTGCCCTAGTCCATTTTATACAATACCCCAGTTTTAAAATTACAGAAAAAGTAGCCAATAAAATTTCATCTATATTTTATTTTAAAGAGTAAAGTAATTTTTCAGATTACGTGATTATTCGATATTCTTATATTTTAAACTTTCTTACCTCGCAATATCAGTTTTTTTAGCTGCAAAACTTTATTAGTTATGGCAGACGATATTCCGTCATTCAAATGTGTTTTAGTTGGTGACGGTGGTACGGGAAAAACAACGTTTGTAAAACGTCATTTAACTGGCGAATTTGAAAAGAAATATGTTGGTAAGTTAAACAAATTTTTTCTAGTTATAATTGGCGATTTTATTGTTCTATTTGCAAGGAAGTTCTATTACAAAGTAAAGCAGTAAAAATGTTTTAAATAAAAACGGTCCCATATGATATCAATGCATATAGTCTTTTTTTTCGTCAAAGATTTTTTTCTTTTATAAAATTTTTCCGATTGAATCAGGAATTAAAATAAGAATTGTTTATTGAAACGAAAAAAATTTAAATTCTTTGAAAGAAATTCAAAAATTCTGATATAGTTTGTAGTTCGTATTCAGAGATTAAAAAATTCTTTCAAAGAATTTAAATTTTTTCGTTTCAATAAACAATTCTTATTTTAATTCCTGATTCAATCGGAAAAATTTTATAAAAGTAAAAAATCTTTGACGAAAAAAAAGACTAGAAAATTTTTCATGTTCCATCTTAATTTTACTCTTTTAAGCGACATTGGGCGTTGAAGTGCACCCGTTGACTTTTCACACAACTCGTGGACAAATACGATTTAACGTTTGGGATACAGCTGGGCAAGAGAAATTTGGCGGTCTTCGCGATGGTTATTATATTCAAGGTAGTTTATTAACTTTGTAGGGGGAGGCAGAAAATTTTGACTAATATGATTTTGTGCATAATGTTAAAATAAGTTCGAAGAGAATTTTAACATTGCACGAAAACATATTAGTGCAAAATTTTCTGCCTCTCCTTATAGTTTGAATTGGAAGAACAATTTATATTCTTATCGGATGTCGGCTTCTTTATACACTGCACTATGAACGCTAACTTTTTTACATTCAGCGAGAAACGGAGTATAAATGAATGAACATTTTAGGTCAATGTGCAATCGTCATGTTTGATGTAACAGCACGTGTTACTTACAAGAATGTACCGAATTGGCATCGTGATCTTTCTCGAGTTTGCGAAAATATTCCAATGGTTCTCGTCGGCAATAAGGTAGACGTTAAGGATCGCAAAGTGAAGGCGAAGAGCATTACTTTCCACAGAAAGAAGAACTTGCAAGTGAGTTTTTAAAATTCGTTGACCCCCAACACCAATGGCGTAGCCAGACCAGCGACGAAAAGTAGTGGGGTTGGGTTTAGAGGGGGAAAGAAAAACATCATTTTTCTTTAGAAAAATGAAATTTTTTGCAAAATTCCTTAAAAAGTGGATGTTTTTAAAGAAATTTTTACAAAATTATGGTAGAATTATCATAATTCAAGATTTCATTTAATATGTGATTTTTAAAGTCAATTTCCTGGCCTATAAAAACTTTTAAATGAAGCAGCAAAAATAGGAAAACGTTCTATGATATCGAATTTAGAGGGCTGATAATTTTTTAAAATTTTTCAACATTTTATCCTCCGGGGATTGAACCTGCGGATCCAACGTTGCTTAACTTGCCAGATCGGACGGGGTCGCTACAAACAGAGAGTGGGGTATTTGTGATTAGATCTCTTATGGAAACAGACTATATCGAGGTTCGACTGTATTAAATTCATTATTTGTTTTAGTACTACGACGTTTCGGCAAAAAGTAACTACAACTTCGAGAAGCCTTTTCTCTATTTGGCACGCAAGTTGATCGGTGATCCGAATCTTGAATTTGTTGCCATGCCAGCGCTCGCTCCACCAGAAGTCCAAATGGATCGGAATATGGCTGCTCGTTTCGAAGCTGAAATTGAGGAAGCTGCTAATGCTCCTCTACCAGACGACGAAGATGAAGACCTTTAATTATGATCGATCTTTTATTTCGGTTAAAATTTCATTAAATGGAATTTCCGGCCAAAATTCGCGCATTATTGACAAAAAATAACTAAATTTTTATGATTTTTTAATGAAAAATATTTTTATTGAAAAAATGACTTTTTTTATTTCAACCTTTGGCAATTATCCAACGGACATTTGCCAACCGCAAATTTCCGTTGAATAATAGAAAAAAATTTCAGTTGTCCCGTGACTTTTGGCCCTCTATACATACGATTTGATTGCATAATCAGGGTTGTAGAGACGCGCGTTAATCATCTCGACAAAAAGCAATTAGTGCGAATTGGCACGCGTCTCGACACTGTCGAGACTTAGCGGGCATTTCCCGCGAGATGAGAGAATTTCAACTTCTTCGATCGATCGTACATATCATTTTTCCGAAAAAGTTCGGAAAAATGGCAAAAGTAATGCGGCATTGATTAAAGTTTTCTTGTTTTAAATTTTCTTGATTTTTTTCGCGTTCAAGCATGTTAAAAAAAATTGTCAAAAAATTTAACTTTGCCTGATTTTCAATAAAATCGTGTTTATTGAAACGATTGGTCATGAAACATAAAATTTTGTTTTTTTTTGCTTCTCGACCAATAAAATTTTATGCTTCAAAACCAATTTTTTCAATAAACACGATTTTATTGAAATCAGGCAAAGTATATTTTTTCAAAGACAACTTTTTTGACATGCTTGCTTGAACACAGCCTTAAAGACGTGCCATTTCAAGTAGGTGCGTATTTTATCTAACTTTTTTACTTTTCGTCGTTTAATCCTTTTCGCCATTTGTTCCTAAACTTCCTCAATGAAAAAGTTTTGAATTCAAGATGGACAATCGTATCTAGCTACTAATAGTTACACAACTGGAATCAGTACCCAGGAAAAAATTTCGGGATACCAAAAACATAAGTGCCTCCCTTATGATTTTTTTGCAAATTTTCTCCAAAAATCGAAAAAGTCGCCTTGGTCTCTTCCCCTACGTTGTTTTTCGAAAATTTTTTTGAATTCTTGAAATTTTTCTCTTTACTCGGGTTGCCTTCAAAAGGTGTTTTCGATATGTTTATCTTATTGTACCAGATTATTCCGAGCGTCTTAAAGTACTGTCTCTTGAAACTCTCCATGATCGTAGGCTTAAAGCCGATTTGATTCTTTTTCACAAAATTGTTACCAATGAGATTGCTATTCACACCAATACTCCACCATTCTGCGATATTTATGTTACCAGAACAAATCCCAGGGGCATTATTTTACCAAATCTAAGAAAAATATTAGGAACGATTTTTTTACCGTTAGAGTTGCTAATATCTACTTTAAACTCCCATCTGAACTTACAAAACTACCCCCTTCCTCCTTCGGTGCCAATTTAAAACGGGTTTTACTTAAGGATATTCTCAAGTGNTCTACTTTAAACTCCCATCTGAACTTACAAAACTACCCCCTTCCTCCTTCGGTGCCAATTTAAAACGGGTTTTACTTAAGGATATTCTCAAGTGATTGTTTCTCTTGTTATTGCCACTTTATGCTGTATTATGCTTATTATTCGCCGGTTCGGTTATATTATTATATTTATTTCGTGTTCAATGTTGACTATTTCGCGATCTTTATGGTCGTACAAATAAATAAAGTTTTAGCCAAAAACAGCCGAAATTTGTTGAAATGGCCGTTTTTATGCTGAAAATCACGATTTTTTATGAAAAATTTGGATATTTTTTTATAAAAATTCATAAGGGGACCATTAGGTTTTTTGAAAAATTTTGGACAAAAACATAAGGGGGACCATTAGAAAAAATTATTCGGATTTCAGGGGATGGGCCCCTGGATACTACTGACTGGAATTAATTTTGATGATCTTGAATAGATGACATAGTAGTGCCTTTACAGTGTGCAAAACCGCCATTTGGTCATTTTTTGGCGAAAATTGTTCAAAATTTTTTTCTCCAAAATAACTTAGGGGTGATTTTATGCGAGAAATCGATTTCGCGCATCGAAAACCCTTGAAAACACCTCCCAGACCATGAAATATCCAATTTTCGTATATTCAAGTAGGAATTTCTAACGAAAATAACTGAAAAAAATTAGATATTTCTTGGTCTGAGAGGCATTTTCAAGTTTTATCGATGCGCGCAATCGATTTCTCGCATAAAAACCCACGAGTCATTTTAGAGAAAAAAATTTTTTGACAAATTTTCGTCAAAAAATGGCGGTTTTTTGGAACACCCTGTCCTGTATATACTGTTGATACATATCATAGTTATTATTTTATTTTCATAAATCATACACATTTTATACTAAGGGAACGTCCAGAAAGTATGTCCGCGTGACATTAACATTTTTCAGGCTCCACCCACCCCCGGTCACAAAATGCGCAAAATTTTCGAGGACCCACCCACCCTTATGTCACTGTGACAAAAAAA
>OZJO01026534.1:0-32983 GCA_900406225.1 Acrobeloides nanus | reverse complement strand
AATTTTTAGAGCCCAAAAATAAAAAAAAGCAGTCCGTATCGTTAAAATATAGGTACTGAGGAATTTTTTAAGCCCAAGATCATTGAAAATGAATTTACTAGAGCAGAGGAGAGACATTTTGAAAATTGCGTTAATTTTGATCAAAATTTGTTTAAAAAGTATTCTATAATTGCCTGAATTGCAAGTGTTGTTTAAGTATTGAAACGAAAAGATTTAAAATTGAGTCATATACTACAAACTACAAATCCGCAACTCGGCATTTGCGAAAAAACAGACTTTAATACAACGGCCAGTACGACGACTTGCGGGCCCGTTGTACTGAACTTGCGTCAGTACGACGAACTTGTGGAGGGCCTAAACAAATTTTTCCCCCGTGACAATTTTTACCCAAATTCGTTTCAATAAAAGTTGCCTGAAATTCAGGCAACTTTTTGCCTGAATTTCAATAAAATCGTGTTTATAGAAACGAATTTGGGTAAAAATTGTCACGGGGAAAAATTTGTTTTAGGGAACAAAGTGGTAAGGGAAAAAAATGTCGGTCAACCCAAATTTCTATTGGAACTGTCTTATATGTACCACGTAAAAATAGTTGAAAAATTGTTTTTTTTCTCCGATTTCGATGATTTTGGTGTCAATCGTTCTCTCATCGTTTCATATAACTTTGAGTGGGTTCAGATTAATTCTAATCGTCAAAAGTTAGTCCGCATAGGCACACAAATATTGCAAGTTTTAAGATAGTCAACTCTCGATTTAGTGACCCCAGGGAGGGATCACTAAATCGAATCGAAGAAAGATCACTAAATTGAGTTTGACTGTATACTTTTGCAACGCATCCCTGCGTGACCATGTTAGCGGAAAAATTCTCGGAAGGGGCCACTAAATCGAGAGTTGACTATATAGATTTTGTCCCAAAATATTTACAAACAAATGTGGCAATAAAAAATTATGGTAAGTTCAACAAATTTTTTTCTTCATACAAAGTTTGAACTCTGTTATAGACATCATTTACAACTTCAAGAAAACGAGTAGATATCACTTCAATATTCTCTGGTGTAGGATCCTGTGTATGATTTGCGAAAATTTCCTCAATAAGGCGTTGACGATTGGGTACCATTCTGTAAATTTGTACAAAATTTTAAACGAATGAAAATACCTAGAAGCTATTGAAACAGATTGTCTTATAAGCCAGGTATGATGATTAGCTAACGTTTCTTGATAGGAAGTCCGAAAGATTATAGAAACGTTATCTTCCTCTTTAGCATTCACTAATTTTTGAACAAATTGGATGAGGAAAGCAAGAGCACGATGTAGTCTAAATTAGATCATTGAAGTCTATAAATTTTCGATACCTTAAGAGAGTTCGAGATCCTTGTCCGTTTGGAACATTCGATCCAGAAAATTCATAAGCAATCATTTTTTGTACAGTAACATAGTTTTGTTGATCTTTTTCGTATAAAGAACGTAATATACTTCTTTTCTCTTTGACGTCTACTTCGACAAAGGAAAAAATTACGCCCAAAATTGAAAACAACCTTAAAGAAAAGGTTAACGACGAAATGATTCGGGATTATTTCGTGATTATGCTGTTCTACCAATAATTTTTTATAAAGTTCCTCCAGTCGTTCAATAAACATGATTTTACTGAAAATCAGGATCATGTAAGGGCCGTTGTGACGGGAAGTCGCATTGCAACAAAAGCGATTTCGTTGCAACGCGCTCTTATATGAGACTAGGACAGTTGTCAACGAAAAAGCGGACAGTTGCCAATGATTTTATTAAATGGAATTTTTGGACAAAAATAATCAAATTTTTAAGATTTTTAAAATGAAAAATATCTTTATTGCTAAAATGGCATTTTTATTTCAACCGTTGGCAATTATTCAACACCAAGTTTCCGTTGGGAACTGTCCTAGTTCCTCTTACATGGTCGTTGCAACGGATTTCAACGACCTACATCAGTTTAGTTTTTACATATGACTACGATTTTATAAATGATTTGATCTTAAAACTGTTTATGAACGATCGAGAAGAGGTCGCGTGATATGTACGTGAATATTCGGCATTAATAAAGCGAGAATCAATACCCTAATAAGCTTAACCGAACAAGATACTATCAACTTCACAAACATTACTTGCTAAGTTCTTCATATGCTTGAACATAAGAAATTAAATGAATATCATCTTTTTCATAGCTCGAGCGTTCAAAGTGATTTATAACAGCAGAAATATCAAAAGAAACATTTTCACTCATCTTTGTTTAAAATCTCCAAATTCAAGTACATTACTAAATTCTATTAGATAATCAAAAAAACGAATCGGAAAATATTTACATAAATATAATTTTTGGTTTTTATTTCCTAAGTCTAGACAACATAGCCAACCTGCATGACTGCACATGCGCAGGATCCCACCAATCCCACACTCAAATTGAATTTTGTTTTACACCAAAAAGAAAAACGGAATTTTATATTTTTAACCTTTTTCAAATGGTGAAATGGGGCTGCTAGCATGATACGTAGAAAATTCTTTACTCTGTTTGTAAAACTTTTATGTAATTTTTTATTTATGTTTGGTTTGGACAAAATTATATTTTTTTAAAAGTTGAATTGAATGATAATCAGAAAAATTGAATGAAAAGCAGAGGCGTTAATGGCCGGGCCCCGGCTTGAGCCACAAATTTTTACGGCCCTAAAAAATGGGCCGGGTTGAGATTTTTGCGACCGAGCCAGGCCGTAAAAAATCACGGCCCACTCAAATTTGGTCCAAAATATATTTTTGGACCAAATCCCCGTTTCTTTTGCCCCCCTCCCCTATAATGGTACCCCGGGAAAATTGAAAGTCGATCGAGGTACCGCTTGGAAGCAACACTCAGGAGTGCCGCAGGCCCTTCCGAGCGCCGTATGCGTTCGGTCTCCAGTTTATGAATTTTCTTATAGAAAGATCAATGGATGCAGGATTTTATCGTGGCACAAATACTGATCAAGATGGTCGTTTTACCGACAAAGAAAAGAAGTTACTTAAGCAAATGAAATTTGAACCAGCACTCGACACCAAGGTAATTAAAATTGGGATTTATTAAGTTAATAAAATATTTTTGCTAAACAACTTATGACTTCATTTGTATCCTAGCCAGTGACAAAATTTTGGTTGGAAAAATTTAAAGGAAAGTCTTGAAAAAATCATTTTTCCTTAGAATTTTTTAGTTTGGGAGGGAAGGTTCTCTCTATAATTACGGTCTGTGTCCAATCAAAATTGCTATTTTTTTATTTTTGTCAGTTTGTGAATGAATTAATTTATTTTTTGTTACAAAAAGCTTTACAGGGATGCAAGAAAACTACGAAGTGCGTCGAAAAAATCGACTCAGTTTAAAAGGAGTCCTACTAAAAAAAAATCATAGTCTCATTATTATATTCCACCAAATTTGTCCATATTTAAACCAAAAATCGTAAATTTCTGAGCATTTTCAACAAAAAAGAAAACTTTTCAACATAAAAGCCCATTTTTCAACAAAAATGTCAAAACATGAAAAATTGCTTATTGTAAAGGACCAGCCAGCACTTTATAGGTCTTTCCGCCCCTATCTGCCGATTTATTAAATGCGTCTTGTTTAAAGTGCGTCGATTTTTTCGACACCTTCCTTTTGCAGCTTTCTTGCATTTCTGTTTATCAATATATTTAAGGGGTGAATATAGTCTGGCAAGTACTAGCGTGAGAGGAACAAATATTACTCGCACGAGTAAAATTTGTTCCTCTCGCGCGAGTACTAGCGCGACTATACCTACCTCTTTAAAGTTTCATAACTTAAAGTATTCATTTAAGGTTTCAACTTCACTTNGAGGAACAAATATTACTCGCACGAGTAAAATTTGTTCCTCTCGCACGAGTACTAGCGCGACTATACCTACCTCTTTAAAGTTTCATAACTTAAAGTATTCATTTAAGGTTTCAACTTCACTTTTCAGGTCGACTTTGCAAAGATCAATTTGGATGTTATTAAACCTTGGATTACTGGAAAATTAAACGAAATTCTTGGTATGGAAGACGACGTTTTGATCGAATACGTTTTTACTCAACTTGAAGTTAAAGATCTCAATCCAAAAATCATGCAGATTAATCTCACTGGGTTCTTGAATGCTCGACAGTCTCGTATTTTTATGGGTGAATTGTGGGCATTTTTGGTAGAAGCTCAGAATAGTCCGGATGGAATTCCAGCGAGTTTAGTAGAGAAGAAAATGAAGGAGTTGAAGACAACGCAGTCTGAACCAGGAAGGGAAAGGAAATTTGATGACTCAGACTGGAAACATCGTTATCAATCTTTAACTGGTAGGTTGAGGGAAAAATCAATTATTTTGCTCATGTTTTTATATAAGTGGAATAAAATTCCATTTTAGGAGGCCGTTATGGTGCTGTTGATCGATATGGAATTCGTCCAGAAGATGACGATGAGGAAGAACGAAAGGATCGACGCGATCGTATTAGAGACCGTGATCGTGATTGGTCCCCAAGACCACCTCGNATTTTAGGAGGCCGTTATGGTGCTGTTGATCGATATGGAATTCGTCCAGAAGATGACGATGAGGAAGAACGAAAGGATCGACGCGATCGTATTAGAGACCGTGATCGTGATTGGTCCCCAAGACCACCTCGGCGAGATTTTGATAGAGATCGAAGAAGTCCACCAGGTAATTTTTTGTATATTTTAAGTCAATTTGTGGTCTTTTAGAACGTCGTTTTATTGAGCGTCGAGATCGTGACCGTATTGAGAGAGAAGATCGTGGATCAGATCGTAATAGAGATCGCGAAAGAGATGGTCGAGATCGCGAAAGAGATGGTCGAGACCGCGAAAGAGATGTTCGAGACCGCGAAAGAGATGGTAGAGATCGTGAGAGAGATGTCAGAGATAGACGTGAAAGAGAAAGGCCTAGATCAGAATCAAGATCGAAATCACCAGTCCGTCGCAGATTCACTGAAAATCCAGATAAACCAGCTAAACGAAAACATGAAAGGTGAGTCTAGGGACCGCCACGTGGTTTGAGATCCGCATACAAGAAAAAGTGATCCATGTTTGGACTGATGTCTGGATAATCCAAATCTATAAAAAAATTTATTGCATCGATCATATTTCGAGTTTTTCGACTATTCTTTATCCATACCCAAAAATGTTAAATTTAAACAAATGAATTTTTTCACCTAAAAAAGTTTTTAAAAGCGGTTTTTTGCATTTATATAGAAGAGCAGTGGCTATTACATATTTATGCGCCTTTATTTTAATTGAATGAAATTTATACATGGAGATAAAATATTTTTTTTATATCAAAAATGGCCAATTTTACTAAAAATTGGCATAACTCTAAGAATTTTTTGCTCACCTGAGGAATAATAGAGGAGTGTTTGCTCTACAAATGGCACAATAATTTTTTTAAAGTGTTCATCGTTGATCACTATTTTCGATTTACTATACAAAACGACTCTTTTCAACTTTTCTGGGGGTATAGATGGTCAAGGAACATTTTTTATCGCTCAATTCCATCGGGAATCGATTCCCCTCTCGAAAAACCTTCAATATAAAATAAAATATCGGATACGCTCTCATTTGGGAGAGATAGAGCGATTTTATCCTGGGACCCCAAAAAAGTCAACATCGTAGGGGGTGACTTCCAGGGGTCAAAATCGAAAAATTTCTTCATATTAGAGTTCTCCATGTCGAAAAGCCCCCAGATCCAAATAGACAATTTGGAGCACTTTTTGAAAATTCGAACAATTTTATGAAAAGGGGTTTTTAGCTTTTTCGAAAAAATCACTTTTTCAACCCTTAGAAGTGGAAAATTTGCAAAAATAACATTGCCATCCGATTCCTCGCAAAAAATTACCTATTTTCCATGCAATTTTTCATGTACGCAGGGCCCCTTTTTCGGAGCCTAATTTCTAAAGGATAAATCCGTTTTGGTGCGGTTTTTTCAGGTCCTTTATTTTGCGAAAATGTAAAACCTGGTCTGAAGCTCAAAAACTGATTTTATGTTGATTTTTTGAATTTTCAAAGCTGTCTAAAACACCCTAGATAATTTTTTCGGTCAAATTTTTATGTGGCCTATGTATCTCACTATGTAGAACATTTCTAGCATGACTTTGAAAATCCGAGAAAAAAATTTTCGATCCTTTTAACTTGTCGCCCGTGTAAAAATGACGTAAAGTTTTGTCTTTTGTTCTAATTCTTTTTTTAAAAATGTAGAAAATCAAATTCTCTACATTTAAAAAAAGATTGAGGGCAAAAGACAATACTTTACACGAGAAAATACAATTTTCCTGCAAACAAAAATCCCAAAAATTGCCCTTTTTATGAAGCACCCTGTAGCTCAAAAATGAGAGTATCCTATTTTATATTCAAAAATTATATGATATTCTTTTTAGAGGTTAAACTTTTATTTCTTTTTTAGCGATGAAAGCGAAGGAGAAAAGGTAGCTAAAAGTGATGAAAGTGATCGTGAACCAGAAAGGTAATTAACATTTTTTGATTTTAAATTTTTCCCAAATTTAGCTACAAGAAAAAGAAGAAGAAACATCGCCATGATAGCGGCTCAGAATCCGAGAGTGAACGTAAAAAGGCAAAAAAGCACAAAAAAGAGAAAAAGAAGAAACGAAATCGCGATCGTGACTAAAACCTGTTATCTCTGATAATTTATTGTGTTTATTTTTGTTGTTTTATTTGGATATGCCAACTTGAAAAATTTAGCCTATCTACAATATGTAAAATTACATATCAGTCAATTATTTGAGCGTATAACTTCTTTCTATGGTTTTAAATTTTGAAAAAGCAATATATTAATAAGTTGGCATTATTTTTACTTGTTGTATACTTAGTTATATTCCACGTTTGATTAAAAAATAAAAACTACTTAAAAAGATGGTATTATTGGTTGATTCCATCACATTTTATTGATTATATTGAAAATCGATTTTATGCCGATCACATGGAATTTATGCATGCATTTTTTAAATGTAAATTCTGCAGAGGTTAAACTTCTTCATGCTTAATCTATCCGTCAATTGTCCGGTGAGAGGACACTTGTTGCGGCCGTCTCAACGCGGTGGCTTTGAGTTTGATGGGCTCGCCACGAAAGAACTTCGTTTGTGTGTAAGGGTGGCCGTACAAAAGCGCGAACCCAGCTCGTCAAAGTGTGTATGTGTCGATTCGCGGCTGTGACTGACGACGGAATTTTGACAGTTCTATAATGTTTGGGCGATTATTGTGTTAAACTTGGTTTGCATCACCAAGGAAATGATATTTTCCACTTTATGAAAAGTCACATGTCTTATTTTAGATTTTAAAAATATTTTTGTATAAAATTTCAATCGTTTTTTCAATAGTTTCTTTTTCACACAGCGACCTTCGGAATAGCGCTTCTCACAAAAATAATTTTTTTGAAATTCTCCTCCCCTAAGTTTTACAGGAGTTCTAACTTTTGCCAGTCAACAATTCTTAGTCCTCTAACATTATCCAAAGTCCCCATTATCCAAACATTATCCAAAAACTTTCTTCCCTTGATAGCTGGACCTAAAAAATAAAAATGCACCAATTAGTGAAATCCTTTGTACAAGTTTATGTTTGACCTTTTCGGTATTTTGTTGAGTTTTGTATTTGATTCATCCACATTCCTTTGTTGTCATGTAACTTTTAACCCTCTTCTAATTCCTGTCTATTTCGCCAATCGTCAGCGCTATAATTGGCTTTCTGCCAAAAAATTTCCTACTAGCACAAAGGATCGTCGCAGTTCTGATTGCGCGCCGCACGCTAGCGGCGAGAGATTTGTGGAAAAAGAAAAATATCCACGTCCGGTTACTCTTCCAGAGGACAATTCTCGTTCGGAATTGTGTGGAAGTTTATTTCTCTTTTTCACGCATCATAAAAATTCCTGACCATGATCCGATTAATTTTTCTTTGTTAAGTATGTTATTGATTTTTGATTCAAACTGATAGCATCCTGTTATAGTGTTTTTATGTTAGTGAGAAATTATGGAAGCAAAAAATTTTTTTTTCTCAATAAAATGACTTGATATTAAAAATGGTTTGAGCTCATGGATGCTACAAAAATTTTTCCCCAATATNTAAGTATGTTATTGATTTTTGATTCAAACTGATAGCATCCTGTTATAGTGTTTTTATGTTAGTGAGAAATTATGGAAGCAAAAAATTTTTTTTCTCAATAAAATGACTTGATATTAAAAATGGTTTGAGCTCATGGATGCTACAAAAATTTTTCCCCAATATTTTGGTCTAGCAAGGAACCCTCCCAACTTGCCACCCTCGGATTTTGCCGAAACCCGGGCTCAAAATATTCCTCATAGCCGACTTGATTATAATATTTTTTGCCCATACGGGCCGCTGACTGATATATGAGCGTTTAAATCTTGTCGCAAAGTATGGTAATTTGCATTGAAAGATAATTTTGCCTGATTCAATAAAAATTTTGCTAAGAGGATCATTTTGAGTCCAGTTTCGACAAACTCTGAGGCGCCATTTATACTTCCGTCGCGACACGACAGTGCATTTTTGTGTCGTACGACGCGTCGCACGACACAAAATGCACTGTCGCGTTGCGACGCGGCGGAAGTATAAATGGCACCTGAAGGTTACAAGTTGGGAGGGTTCCTTGTAAGAATTAGCATCAAATTTTTCTTTATGTACAGCAGAACAATTTTTCTACTACAAAAGCTTATCAGCGTTTTTTTATAAACGCAAAAAATCTTTTATAAATCTTGCCCCCGTTTCGCATACATGTGAAACGGAAGATACAGGTGACGATTCATCACCCTTTTGATTCATTCCTTTTCAGCAATCTTTCACACATTTTGGGACGACGTGTTATTCGTTGGTTAAAAATTGTTTAGCACTTGTAATTCACTTTTTTATCTTTGAAAAATGTCTTTTTACGTTTTGATACGTTAAACTTTGATACTTGAAATAAACTTGCGATAAAAAATTAAACCATACACGGCGTTCCACAACGAGAAAAAAGTCTTCAAAAAACATAATCGTTTCAATACAAATTTTTATTAAAATTCAGGGAATTTGCACTGCATTTTTTATTGAAAAAATCAAAATTTTAAAAAAGTTTGAGAAGCTTTTCCCCGTTTCCATTTTCTATAATTTTGATCTTAAAATTTTCCTCAAATATTGAAAAATAAAGTTACGAACGATTTTTTGAAAATAATTTTTTCTGCCCGAGTTAGAAGTAAAAATGTTGATTTTTTAACACAAATTCCAGGAAAATTTCATTAAATTGTGGCTCTTTTGACTTAAAAATACAATAATTTTTCATTTTTGACCATGCCCGAGCTTTATAATTAGTTTTGGGCCGGATTTGAATGATTTGAAAACTCCATTTTTCAGCATCTCTATGATGGGGATCCAAAAAATGGAGTTTTCCAAATCATTCAAACCCGGACCAAAACTAATTATAAAGTTCGGGCATGGTCAAAAATGAATAATTATTGTATTTTTAAGTCAAAAGAGCCACAATTTAATGGAATTTTCCTGGAATTTGTGTTAAAAAATCAACATTTTTACCTCTAACTTGGGCAGAAAAAAATTATTTCAAAAATGAAAAATTAGGTATGTGATTCTTGATATGACCCTAAAGAGGACCGTTGGGATAAATCAATAAAGGAAGCATTCACGCTTCGGGAGTGCTTCTTTTTGACCTCAACACATAAAATTACCTTAATAAATGTCATTTTTAAAAATTAAAAAAATTTTTTTGGGGTCCTGATTCCGAAATAGTACGGAAAAATGTTTTACTTTTTAGATTTTGATGTCAATCGTCTTCTCTCATAGTAGTCCCCTACAATTTTTGTTTTAGCACTCAGGGTTTAAATTTAACGTTCCCGAGATCGTCTGCACTAACAGACACACATTACACATTTAATGTAGTAGGGTACGGTTGTCTTAACTATCGGTTACTGTTTCGGATTACTGTCGATTATTTTTCTTTCAGTTACGATTTTTTTTATCAGTTATTCAACATGCGGTTTCGGTTAACCCTGCTTTACACGATTGCGAGTTGTTTATAATTTTGTGATCGCTTTTTGTTTATATTATAAACTTGTTATTTAGCTGTATTCATTGCCTTAACCCATTATATGGACAATGTTCATGTAAGTGTAGCAGATATTCTTGAGGTTCGAGATGAAGATGGATTCTATCCGGAAGAGTTACTAGCATTGATTGTTTCTGCATGTGACGCTCTTAATAACCGGGGCAATAAAAAAGGTGTATTTTCGTCTGACTATATTTATATAACATCAAGTGGTAATGTAGAAGTATGCTTTGCATTGTTTCATTTTTTGTCAATATTAAAAAAATTAAGATTGCCTTAGTATCTGCTACTCTTGTTCCAGAAGAATTTCTTCCGCCAGAAATTCGATCCTATTATGCTGAAACTGATAATGTTGAAGACGAAATATCTGATCCTCAACTTGTATGGTGCCTTGGTGAAGTTGTTAGACAAGCATGTTCACCAAACTGTTCAGATGCAGGATTATTTTCTTTAATCAATCTAATGACAGTTGAGCATGTCGGGACAAGACCTACTATATCAAAATTGGCCCAAATGGTCAAGAACAAGATCAATGATACAGATAGTGTACGAAAATTACTTATGGTGGTATATCAAGAAATTATGGGTGATTTGGATGATTTGGCTGCGGATGAAGTTCTTGATGATGAATATAGGCTTTCTAGACGAGCATCCGCTGCAAAAATCAGAAGTTCATTATTATTGAGGCAGCAACAAGGCATACCGGGATTAATTTCACCACCAGAAACAACAGAAGAGCATCACGGAAAAGCACCAACACACATAACAGGTAGATATAGATACAGTGCTGTACGCGCGTCGGGACCCGGGCTCCCTCTAAACTCCTTCAAGACCAAAAAACCACAAGGATCCTCTTATGTTTTTTGTCCAAAACCGATTCTAATTGACTTGTCTTGATGAGTTATGAATAAAAAACGCATAGAACGTGAAAATTGACCGAATCGACAGAGCCGGGATCTACTTTTTGGACTCAGGAGAAAATTCTGGTTAGAAGGAGCACCGTATCGTCGGGAGAAAAAAATTTATTTTGACTTCTTAGTGAGGGGGTAGGGACGTCAAATCCAAGCTCGAAAACCGACCATCAATTTTTTTTCGCTAGTAGGTTTTTAATAATATAGATTTTGATTCTAAAACGTTTTTGGATCGATTTTCTTATGAATTTATTGAGGTCCAAAATTGGTTTGACGTTCCTGGGGGGCTCCTTTAACGAGTATAACAAATTAAATTTTTCAAACATTTCGTCCGCAAATGTCCCGTCCGCAAATGTCCCGTCCGCAAATGTCCCGTCCGCAAAAGTCCGCCCGCAAATGTTCGTCCGCAAATGTCCCGTCCGCAAATGTCCGTCCGCAAGTCTCCGTCCGCAAGTATCACACCGCCTAATAATGAACATTTTTTAGATTTTCCAAAANGTCCCGTCCGCAAATTTCCCGTCCGCAAAAGTCCGTCCGCAAATGTTCGTCCGCAAATTTCCCGTCCGCAAAAGTCCGTCCGCAAATGTTCGTCCGCAAATGTCCGTCCGCAAGTCTCCGTCCGCAAGTATCACACCGCCTAATAATGAACATTTTTTAGATTTTCCAAAAGTAAATGGTGCTAAAAAACTGGCTCGTGCCACGTCATCAAATAGTTCAGATTTCGGCCAAGAAACAGAATCTGAAAATGAAGAAGACTACCTCCCTGTAAAATCTAATCAAGATGAGCCAGATTTTGGACTAAGAATTCCGAATACATTACAGCCGATAGAAGAAGGATCTCCATATGAAATCCATAAGATTGCAACACGTACCGCTTCATCATCTGGATCATCAACGGTGGTTCGCTCTGCATCACTGTCCTTGATAAGTGAAAAGCCGGAAGAATTCGAGGAAGAAACTTCGAAGAAATCTTCAATTTCAAATGGATTTGGAAGAAATCCATTTGAGGAGCATGTTGAGCAAAATCCATTTGACGAATCTGTTGGACCAAACCCATTTGAAATTGAAGACAGATTAGAAAAGTTAGATTTTGAAGAAGAAGTTATAGAAAGAACACCTACGCGTGAAAGAACCCCTTCTCCTTTGCAAGAACAACATGAAGTTTTCCCGTTGATTATTCCAAAACGAGAGGCTAAATTAAAGGAAAAAACACCACCAAGAACACCNAGAACACCTACGCGTGAAAGAACCCCTTCTCCTTTGCAAGAACAACATGAAGTTTTCCCGTTGATTATTCCAAAACGAGAGGCTAAATTAAAGGAAAAAACACCACCAAGAACACCTCCGAGAACTTCAATAACAGAAGCAAGTTTTCAACACGAAATAAAAGAGACTTCAAAAAATATGCCTGTCGAAGAAATTGTTTTTGAAGAACCTAGTCCAAAGGTTTCTGTTTCAGCGCGACAAAGATATGAGCCAGCGATGCCATCGACTAGCAAAAAGTCCCCAGCACCACCACCTCCATCAGCGGCAACTATAATGCCCAAAGTTGAAGCAACAACTTTACCAAGAGTGTCAAAACCAATTGAAGAACCTCAACATTTTTCGAGACAAAATTCGCTTCAACCATCAAAAGTCAGACGATCAACAGCAAGAAAGCCAAGAAAAGTAAGCTAAAAATCGGGAGTTGAAAAATATACAGAGTGGGCCAAAAAAAAGTAGATTTTTTGGGATCTGGAAATTTATTTTAGCGAAAATAGGCATTTTTTGCATTTTCAAAAACTCTATTTTTCCCTGAATCAGGGCCTGGGAAGAACTTTCAGGGTTCGGGAATGCGCACAATCGATTCCCCGCATACAATTACCCCTAGAAACATGAAACTACCCTTGGAAAAATAAATTTTCGGGTCTCAAAAAATCACAAAAATCCACTTTTTTTACACACCCTGTATATTTTTAGGCAATAGCTGTCCCTGAGTTTGTGGAAAAACGATCTTCATCTTTAATTCGTCTTCAAGCTCAAAGTGCTAAGAAGAAGAGAGTCACGTTGTATCGTGTTGAAGACAGCTGTGTTTATATAAAGGTGTTAAATGGACAAACAATAGAAGTCAATTGTCGAACCGATGCTTATGTTTCAAATGTGTTTGATACGGTTGTCGATCACTTGAACATAAATGAACATAATTTCTTTGGATTGGCGATATTCAGAGGTCAGCAATGTTACACGGCTGTCGAAAGTGGGACAAAAACACCCCCAAAACACTATAAAATCGGCCAGAAATATGTTCTAGGGAGGGGATTGCGGTCGAAAAACACGATTCCGAGCGATTTGAGGCGCTCTCAAGAAACCATAGATCTGAAAAATCGTTCATTAGGACGTTCGATTGAGCCATCGGGCGACGGAAACGTATTTAAACTCGATTTTTGACGAATCTTTGAAATATGGGCCAACTTTCAACAGCCGTGGTTAATTAATAAACAAACTCATTTTAGATGATGAATATTTCTTTTTGGAAAATGAACAAAGGTTGGAAAAGTTTGCTCCACCTGGTTGGAAAAATGCCAAAAAGGCTGCTCCAACAGCAAAAAGTGATTACACTTTATATCTTAGGTTTCGTTATTATCCAAAACGACCTGAATTCGTCAAGTAACTCCATGGGTTATGATTTTCATAAAGAGAGAATTTAGAACTGATACGACACTGCATGAACTTTACTTACAATTACGCCTTGATACTTTAGCTTCTACTTTAAAGCCTAATCGTGATAAAACTTTTGAATTGGGTGCCTTAGCCTTACAAGCCGAATATTCGGATAGACGGGATAACAACGCTCAATATTTTCAAGTTGATAATTACTTACCAAAGGTAAGGCATTGGTTTATGCTAGCTAAGTAATGAGAAAATATTTAGAGAGTTTATTATAATGATGATATTTCAAGAGTACAAAATATTTTATCAGAATTACATACTCATTATGCTGGGATGAAGACCATGGAGGCTGAAAGAGCTTTNTTACTTACCAAAGGTAAGGCATTGGTTTATGCTGGCTAAGTAATGAGAAAATATTTAGAGAGTTTATTATAATGATGATATTTCAAGAGTACAAAATATTTTATCAGAATTACATACTCATTATGCTGGGATGAAGACCATGGAGGCTGAAAGAGCTTTCATAAAGGTACACATAAAAATTGTGCAGGGTGGGGACCCTTATGATTTTTTCGACTTTTAACAATTTTAGGGGAAGTAATCCCCCCACTGCACGACCCCTTAATATAAAAGTCTTAGATATGTCAAGCTGAATCTGGCTATGGCACTCACAATTATCGAGTATATAAAATCAAACCTTCTACGCATACAAATCATTCCCTGAATTATACGGATTCACATTGGATCGGAATTATGCCAAATGGCATTGTTTTAAGCAAAGAACAGGTAAAACCAAATAAAATAGCAACGTAAATTTTTTTAGCAAGGAAATCTTGTCACTACAGCATCTTATGAATGGGGCCAAATTCGCACACTACAATTTGATAGGAAACGATTTCTAATCGTAACCGGCGATGAAACCCAACTAAACGATCATATTTTTTATACTGATCACTATTCAAAGTATGTTGATAAAAAAAGCTTTTTTATTTTTTAAATTTTAGGAGTGGGTATTTAGTCAGATTTGCTGCAGCACAACACCGTTTTATGATAAAGATGCGACATTGGCAGTCAACTCTTGGTCGAGACATGGGTAGACCAGAAATTGGCATTGATAAGACTATACAAGAATCTGAACCGGTTTCTTTGCATCATGAAATATTTGAAACTATTGATAGAACAAAAAGAGGTAACAATTTAAAGGATTAGGGCCATAAAAATAGATTTTTTTAAAGTAGCCTATCTTGTTGAGCAAAATTTTTTGGCAACTTTGGTCAATAAATTCATATATTTACAACCCCCGGACAGTTCGGGGGGGGGGGGTATGTCGCAAGAATTTTCGAAAACCATGTCGCATGCCCTCCCTGTTTTAAAACGAGCGCCTGTAACCGTAACGAGGGGCCTAGTGCCTTTAGTTTAGCTCAAAACGCATAACTTTATTGACCAAAGTTGCCTAGAATTTTTATTGCTATACAAGATAGGCTACTTAAAAAATCTATTTTCATAGCCCTGATCCCTTAAATATTGAAAAATGCAAATAAAATTTTTAGAAAAGGCTCGCAAAGATTCTATACAAGCTGAACAAGAAATTCAGCCTAAAATTTCTATTTCTGAAAATGAACATAAAGGCTTNAAATATTTGAAACTATTGATAGAACAAAAAGAGAAAAGGCTCGCAAAGATTCTATACAAGCTGAACAAGAAATTCAGCCTAAAATTTCTATTTCTGAAAATGAACATAAAGGCTTGAGGTGGACAGAAAGTGGTTCAAGTGAAGCCATTAGGCTAAATGTCCAACTAGAAAAAGATCCAGCTTATGGGCTTGGCCTAACTTTGGTCGATGGTGTTGTAAATGGAGTGAAGGGTGTCTATGTAAAATCTGTATCTAATCAAGGAGATGGTAGAAGGAAAGGATTAATAATTGGTGATTGTCTTCAAAGCGTAAACGGTGTAAGCTTGGTGGAAAAAACTCGACATGATGCAGTGAATTTGGTGAAAGAAAGTGGTCCTATAGTGAATCTGGAAATTCTGCGTTTCCCTCTAATTTCAGAAGTATTGGGCTCAAATGAGCTTATTAATGGTTCAGAAAGTGTTATAAAATCAGTGCCAGTAATTGTGCATCAACCTGATACAACAGCTGGTCGGAAAAGTAAGTGATAATCTAACACAGCTGACAAAAAGATGTCCAAAAATGGGGTCAATCGTCAAAAAACTTTTTTATGCATATACACCTCATCCGAAGGAGTACCCTTTTAGCTAGATCAACATGATCCGGGTCCTGCAAGCACGAAATTCAACGATTCTTAAAATTGTTCTCATAAAATTTCTATTTTTTGAGTTAAGATTAACTATAAAAAAATAATTTAGGTTCAACATCAACTGATGATGGTAAACCACATGAACGTACGGGAAGACTTGGAAGGCCTAGTACACCACCACTATTAAGAACTACTAGAACTCCACCGCCTCCTCGAAAACCAGCTGCTAAAAATTATAAACGTGCCGTTTCTGATTTTGGAGCTATTGGCGATACACTACCAGTGCTGAATAGTGAAGATTTGTTAGGAACAATTGGAAGGAATCGGTAAATTATAAATTGATATACAGTCAAACCTCGATATAAGCGCTTCCCCTCCATTTCGATATAAGCCCCTCCTACGGGGAGTTTATATCGAGGTTTGACTGTATGATAAAAAATTTTAGATCACACTATGACTCGAGCGATGAAAGCGATGGAGAAGCAAAACGAGGAGAATACAAGGTTCCTGTCAGCTCTATGTACACATTCCATGCTTCCGATGACGATGAAGATAAGTTAGACTTTGAACTACCTCAAGAAGATTCCGAAATTAAACATCCGGTCGAGCACTATAGAAGGAAAGATCAAGTCACCATTTCGGGAAATGGCAAGGTTTCAAAATCTGCTATGGATACATCACTACAGAGGTATATAAAAAGAAATTAGCTATTTTCTTATGTAAAACGTGTTATGTGTGTCCCTCTAACTTTTGAAGGTGAGATCCAAACTTCGCTCGGCTTTATCATGTTGTAGAGGACGGAATTCTAAAACTTTTTACATCAAAAGCGAAGGGGGGGGGGGTACCCCACTAGGAAAAATTAGAAAATCGATTTTTTAGTTTTATGTTACCTTGGTATCCCGGGATGACCTCGCCGATCGGAAGCGATTCTCGAAATTTCGCTCGGAGCACCGCTTGGGACACTCGTAGCGCAGCTCGGAAGCGAGGCTGAAGGACAGCCGGAGTTCGGTTTTCAGTTTAAATTTAAACGACTACAAATTTAGGCGTCAACTTGATTGGACAACTGAATTGTCCGATATCGATGATGGAAGATCAGAAAGCGACCATAGTGGAAACGATGTATCTGAAGCAGGGCTTACTACGCACACTGTAGTTATTAATAGAATCCCAGGTAGAAGCTTGGGCTTCCAAATCGCGTCATCTGGCGGCAATGTTTACATCAAACAAATCAATTCCGAACCTGCACTTTCCGCTAATTTGAAAGTAGACGATAGGATAGTTTCTGTAAGTTTTAGTTATTGAAAATGCTTCCTTGATCCTGATTCAGGGAAATGAGTGTTTTATATTGAAGCGAAAATATGAAAATTTTGGATTTTTCTTCTAAAATCATCGTTCTAAGGGTTATTTTATGCGAGAAATCGATTCAGCGCATCACCGAAGCGTTGCGGTAGAAATATAATTTTTCAAGGGCGATAGTCAAGGATGCATTTTGACGCTTCGGGGATGTGCTGAATCGATTTCTCGCATAAAATAACCCTTAGAACGATGATTTTAGAAGAAAAATCCAAAATTTTCATATTTTCGCTTCAGTATAAAACACTCATTTCCCTGAATCAGGATCAAGGAAGCATTTTCACACTTCGGGAATGCGCGCAATCGATTTTTCGCCTAGAAATTACCCTATAAAAGTCGGTTTTTAGAATAGTATCGGAAAAAAATTTTGCGTTAAAACGCAGTTCTACCCTGATTTTCAGGATCAAACTTAATTTTTCATGCCTCGAAAATGCGCGCAATCGATTTTTCGCCTAGAAATTACCCTATAAAAGTCGGTTTTTAGAATAAAATCGGAAAAAAAATTTTGCGTCAAAACGCAGTTCTACCCTGATTTTCAGGATCAAACTTAATGTTTCATGCCTCGAAAATGCGCGCAATCGATTTTTCACCTAGAAGTTACTCTAAAAAGTCGGTTTTTAGGAGAAAATCGGAAATTTTTTTTTCAATTTTTCGAGATTAGGCAATAAATGTTCGCTCCCTGAGATGAAATCAAATATCATTTTTAATTTCTACTCAAATTGTGGCTGGGTTTTAGCCACTCGACCCCAAAAAAATGAGGCAATAGTGTCGGAGATAGACACACAGGCGCACAAAACTGCTTTAAAATAGTAAGATTATTCTAGATAAATCAAAGACCAACAGGTGGATCAAGTCACCAAGAAGTGGTAGAAATGCTTAAAGCCGGTGGTACATCAACAGTTGTGTTAGCTGTTGAAAGACGAAGCACACTTTTGGAGCCCGAAAATACTATTACAGTCGTTTTGGATAAATCCATGCATACATCATTAGGTATGCATAAAATTTCGTTTGTTTATTTTTATTTCTAACTTTTTAGGCCTTAGTTTAGCCAAAAAAATGGGTCACGATGGTATTTTTATCAGAAATATAAGTGTAGGATCTGTAGCTGAAAATGAAGGTACATTAAAAGTTGGTGACCGAATTTGGGAAATCAATGATGAAAATGTAGCGGATGAAAGTCCAACTCAGATTGTCGATCGATTTAAAAAGATTGAAGGCAGTTTTACCATAGTTGTCAAACGTCCTATTCGGAGAGATTAATTTATTTTCTTACATTATTAAGAAATTTTCAAGGCGGTAGAATAGTCTGACAAGGAACACTCGTAGCTTGAAGTCCTCCGATTTTGTCGAAACCGGACTTAAAATTTTTCTCATACGAATTTTTTAGAGAACTCAGATTGACTTGAAATAACTTTTAAAAATTTTCCCATGTGTTAATCTAACTTTTCAACTTGGATGGCGCTCGAACCGTTTAACATTAATCCATCCTAGTTTCGAATCTTCGAGATATTGTCTCTTACGTTCACATATCCTCGGGGAAGCCGTATGGGCCAAAATTTTTAAAAAATCTATAATCAAGTCGGGTATGAGAAACATTTTGAGCCTGGCCTCGGCAAAATTGGAAAACTTCAAGTTGCGAATGTTCCTTGTGAGTATCTGAGGCTATCTTTAACACAAAATTTTATAAATGGAAGATTTTTTATGAATTTTTGTGGTCATAAAGGAATATCTGTGACTATCTGCTGTTTTTATGTAAAAATTGAATTTTTTTTAAATTGTGATATTTTCTTAAACACGTTTGGCTTGTATAGCTTAATTTTTATAAGCTCTTATCAAATGCTCACACGGCGGACCAAAACGTGTCCAAATATGAGATCAACGGAAAATCGTAAAAAAACATGATTATTTATGCTAATAAATTTTAATGATGTTTTGAGGATGACCCCATTTTTGGACGCGTTTTGTTCCGTCATGGCTCATATTTTAAATATCAGATATATGCATCAACTTTAATAAAATATTTATGACATCGTATTATTTTACTTATATATTGAACCGAATGTGCATTGTTTTTAGTCATATCAATATAAACTCTGTTTTCTGAAATTTACCGAATTGCTGTTTTGACGGAGTTGAGCAAATCGTGTCGATAAACACGATTTTATTGAAGGTTTATTGAAATTCAGGCTACCTTTTTAGGGTTAAAACAAACGCTAGTCGTCGTAAATCAACGCTAAATAACGCTAATTGTCGTAAATTTATGACGATTGCATTGGATTTGCGACGTCGATTTTCAATGAAATTTCAAAAATGTTATGCTTCTCGACCAATAATTTATTTTCCAATGTTCTACCAATCGTTTCAATACACAGGACCTTATTGAAATTCAAGCAACACTAACTGTCGTAAATAAAATGCAATCGTCGTCAATATTTACAACGTCGTAAATTTACGACAATTAGCGTTGTTGAGGGTCTCCGCAAGACCATACTAGGCGTTGTTTTCCGTTGCAACGCCCATCCTAGAGCCATGCTAGAGTGAACTCGTTGCAACGGAGTCGAAATGGTTACAACACTCTAGCATGAAGCAACGAACGCTAGCATGAGCCTGATTTTCAATAAAATCGTGTATATTGACACGATTAGTAGAATAGCCTAAAACAAATTATTGGTCGAGAAGCATAAATTTTTTAAAAATTTCATTGAAAATCAGGCTAATGCTAGAGCCGTTCGTCATGCTAGAGCGTTATAACCGTTTTGACTCCGTTGCAACGAGTTCGCTCTAGCATGGACGTTGCAACGCGTTACAACGCTCTAACATGATCTTGCGGAGGCCCTTAGATTGAATTAGCGCGGTCATTTAGCGTTGATTTACGACGATTAGCGTTGTTTAGCGCGAACCCTTACTGCAATTGCAATAACAAAATTTTTTATTGCAATGCAATAAAAAGTTGTCTGAATTTCAATAAATCTTCAATAAAATCGTGTTTATCGACACGATTGATTCAACTTCGTCCAAACGGCAATTAGGTAAATTTCAGAACACAGAGTTTAGACAATTTTAAAAATAAATAATTTTATCAAATTAAAGAAATTAATAAAACGACAACAAAAAAGCTAATATAAAAATGACAAAATACACACGTGGGCAGTTGGGTATTAAAAAAATTTTTTACAGCAAGACCCTTTTCTAAACCGCATGCGAAACACTCGGGTATTCATTTTTCACAAAATTGTTGAAAAAACAAAAACAGTACATGGTGCCGAGCGCTCCGCGCTCGGAGGGGGGTGTGGCTCCAGCGACGGTCCCCGTTAAAAATGTATTAGTTACTACTAATACTGAAAAAATTTTTGGGGTACCCCCACAAAAGTGGTTCGATTGCCTTCTCTCATTGTCCCCTACAACTTTTGTTTTAGCGTCCCGCATTTAAATAAGCGTTCCCAAGATCGTTCGACAAACAGACACTCATTACACGTCACGGCGAACCGTCTTGCAAAAAAGTTATACCCACACAAACCATGGTGGCCGAATGGTTAAGACTCCAGGATTGCACTTTAAAGTCGAAAGTTCGAGTCCCACTTGCGTTCATTTGTTTTTAACTTTTTGGCCTTTTTAGATTTTTGAAATTATATAGTGATTTTTTTTATAACTCGACGAGAAGAATAAAATGACACAAAAATTATCCAATTGGACAATGTTTTGAATTATTGAAACGAAAACATGAATCAAGATTTTCGTTTCAACAACCCAAAACATTGTTCAAGGTAGATAATTTTGGTGTCATTTTATTCGTCTTGTCGAGCTATGAAAAAATCACTAATAATTTTAAAAAATCTAAAAAGTCAAAAAAGTTAAAATAAATGGACGCAAATAGGACTTGAACCTTCGATCTTAAAGTGCAATCCTGGAGTCCTAACCATTCGGCCACTATGGTTTGTTGACGTTTAATGTAGTAGGATTGTAAAAAATGTCAAATAATAAAAATTTTAAAAAATGATTTTTTTTGTTAAAAACATGGGAGATTCTCGCTCGTCCTGCGAGGGCCCCCTCTAAACTGCTTGAGATGCGAGACCCTGGGGATTAATATTAATACTCTAAAATACCTACATGACGGGCTTAAATAACCCACCCCATTAATTTTAATACTGGTTTTCTTCATAACAGAAATTTTTGCACAAAAAATGATTTTCTACAAAGTTGTTGCCGAGATCACAACGAACAACTTTGTAGAAGATCACTTTTTGTGCAAAAATTTTTGTTATGAAAAAACCATTATTAAAATTAATGGTGGGGCGGGTTATTTAAATCCATCCTGTATTGTCCATGTGTGATAAAATACCCTTAGGATCAAATTAAGTATGGGTTATGCAATTTAAACATTGAGAATGTCTTCCTTGGAAATTGGTTTAGGTGCAGGAATGCCGAGTTTTTCAACCTAAATTTATATTTTAAAAATTAATTTTTAAAGAACACTCTTACCTTTCGACCCAATGATTGCAAAGTAACACAGACGGAAAAAAGATCTCGACCTTCAAAAAGATCAACAGATTGAAATGTTTCTTCAGTGATCACACCTATAGATCAGATTAAAAGCATTCAAGGACTAAATTTTTTACCAAAATCTTTGACTGCTGTGCAAAATTGATTAAGATTTTCCATGCAGTTAAAGTTAGAAATCGGCTTCATAATCTTTTTGATAGTACCCGGTTTGATAGCGTTTACGAATCTGAAAAATTAGTCTTATTTTTGAATTTGTTATAGATCAGCTTACTTGCACAAAAGTTGCCCATCTCGTAAAACTTCTCGGAAATTTTCACGCTTGCCAGAAGTGTCAAATTCTTCTTTTGATAACTCTTTAACCCACTCTAATAAGTTATGTGCTTCTTGTTCATTGAATTTGGCCGCTTGCTAAATTTTAAATTTATCTCTTTTTTGATCATTTCTTTCGCTCTCTGTTAAGAAAGGCTCTTCCCATCGTGGGAAGGGGTCTTTATATGAATCCCTTTCATTCGAAATCGATCAGGTTTTCTTTTACTCCCCCCTCCCCCACATTCACATATACCTTCTACCCTCCTTATAGGTTTTACTATAATTTTCCAGTTTTTGCTATTCACATGGAATCTTTACAAAAATGACTCCTATAGGAGAAATCAATTGCGCGCATTGCCGAAATGTGAAAATGTTTCCCTGTACCTGATTCAGGGAGGGCATAAGCGTATAGAAGCGAAAATTGCATAATTCAAGGTCAGGCAAAATTTTTCATGCTTCAAAAATGCGTCCAATCAATTCCTCGTATGAGATTACCCTAGGAAAATGATTTTTAAACAAAAATCCAACATACCTTCCCTGGCACTGAATCAGGGAAAATACGCTGCGTTTAAGCGAGAATTGTCTGAATCAGGATCAGGCAAAAATTTTCATGCCTCGAAAATGCGCTCAATCGATTCCCCGCATAAAATTACCACCGTAAGGTGGTTTTCAGATAAAAATACGAGACTTTTTTCTCGATGCAATTTTGAAAAGCCCGAAAATAATGGTACAACCCAATACTTTGTCTGGTATAAATTGTGTCTGATATATTCGTTTTACAACCAAGGAGTAATCTCTTGATTTTTTCAGTATCTCAATTCTGAGAATAATACCCAGTTCTGTCGAAGCCTATATTTCAACAATTACCTTATCCATAATAGCTCCAGCAACTCCAGCTGGTCTTGGTCTATGGTAATCCGATGCCATTTTAGTCTACTCAAGTTAACCACGCAAACTCACACGTAAACAATAAATGAATAGAACTATGAAAACTAGGACCCGTAAACTTTCGACTGTGTACACAAATGAAGCCGAAAGGTTGCAAGTTAATGCTTAATCTCAAAAATCCAGAATTTGTAGGACACTTAAATAGTGTAAGCGTTCAACTGATTGAGAGTCAATATCGCCGCTGCTGCTCACGCAAATTTTTTCTCATCTACGCCTACTTGGACGATATGTTGATTTCTTGAATTTTCTGGAAGTTTAGCATATCCGCGCAGAGTCTCTTGCAAAACAAACATATGACGAGACATAAAAAATAGCTTGAGAGGTTTTTTGTTCTTAGTCTGGGAAGTATTGGGCTATTCAATTTCTATAGATGAGTCAGATATTACAAAATAGTTATAAAAAATTTTCAATTTTTACGAAACTCCCACAACTTGTTTGTGCAACATTTTAAACTTTATTACAGTTCGCCTANATTCAATTTCTATAGATGAGTCAGATATTACAAAATAGTTATAAAAAATTTTCAATTTTTACGAAACTCCCACAACTTGTTTGTGCAACATTTTAAACTTTATTACAGTTCGCCTATGACTAATTGAAAAGTTAAAACAAGCGCTTAAAACTCTTAAGATTGAGTAATGTTTCGAAGGCGCTTTATGCTTTGTGTTATTATTAGTTGCAATAAAAATCAGGCATGCAAAATAAGGAAGGTGAACATCTGTTTCTAACACTAATAGAGCACGGCTCCCAACGTTATAAAAAAGTTCGACGGAAGCAAAATTTCATCACCAAATGGTTAGGACTCCATGATTGCACTATAAAGGCGCGAGTTCGAATCTCGGCCCGAGCTAAAAATTAAAAAATTCCTTCAGATTCGAGTTCTCCTTGTCGAAAAGCTTCCGATTACAAAAAATTAGCTGACTTGGAGAACTTTTAAGAAAAGCAAAAAATTATGGTCTCTGGAGGGGATTGAACCAACGCCATACATATCAAAATTATTGTATATATGAAAAGGTCGGCTTCCTTATCTACTACACTATGGAGCGATCAATTTTTTAATGCGCAATTTTTCAATTGCACGTGTTTTCGAAGCGTGAAAATGCTTCCTTGATCTAGATTCAAGATGGAATATGGAATTTTTTGTTATTCAAGCAATGTAGACTGTCGCTTCAATAACCTACTCATGAATCAGGGTCAAGGAACATTTTTACGCTTCGAAAACATCCGCAATCGGTTTCTCTTATAGAAAAACCTCTAAATAGTCGAGTTTCCGGTCAAAATCCGAACTTTTTTCAGTTTCCCTTCAATAGGCTACCCTGAATCAGAGTCAAGAAAGCATTTTCTAGCTTCAGTAATGCGCGCAATCGATTCTCCGCATAAAATTACCCCTAGAAAGGTCATTTTTAGAAAAAATTTTAGGTCCCAAATTCATGTACAAATCACAAAATTCCACTTTTTTGCTTAACCCTGTAACTTCAATTCATAGTTCAAGTAGACTATCATTCGACTAGGTCTATGAAGAGCTGTTTGTCTAGTTTCTTTATCGATAATGTTGTTATAAAACTGAAGACTAAAGATTTTTTAGTTTTATCCTAAAAGATTTTCTAAATAAATACAATCATATGTTTATTTCAAAAAGATGCTTTCTTTTTTAAAGCAAGTACAAAACCAGCACATAAATGGAGTCAAAAGCTCAATATTTTAAGCAAAAATAATGTATCCAAAAATTGCAAAGACAACTAGTGGGTAACAATAATAACAGTTATGAAAAAACGACAAAGATTGAATTAAAACAAAAAACTGATGTTTGCATGCATTTCCATAAAAAATAACCTCGTTTCGTGTTCCTTGCATAACAATACCCTTATGCAAAAATTTTTATTTATATTGGATGAATAGAAAAGAATTTGACCCTCGCCCTTCGGAGTGCAAAGCGAGAGCTTTACCACTTTGCTACGCTATATTAAACTTTTTTATCTCGACTGCTGAAACAGACTATAAATGGCGAACGCGTTCGCCACTACACCATAGAGGCATGTAATCGAGTGTTTACAAATTTGACCCTTATTAATAATATTAATAATAAGGGTCAAATTTGTCAACACTCGATTATATACCTCCATAGTGTAGTGGCGATCACCATTTATAGTCTGTTTCAGCAGTCGAGATAAAAAAGTTAGTATAATAAGTTATTATAACGTGAAAATTAAAAATTGATTTTCTAATTTTTCCAATGATATACCCCGCTCGATTTTGGTGTCAAAATTCTTNAAAAGTTAGTATAATAAGTTAGTATAACGTGAAAATTAAAAATTGATTTTCTAATTTTTCCAATGATATACCCCGCTCGATTTTGGTGTCAAAATTCTTAGAATTTCGTCCTCTTCACAATGGTTTATCACTATAACGGTTTGGTTCACACATTCAAAAGTTAGCCCGTACACACACTATATGTTTAATATAACAAGATAACAAAAATTGATATTCATGCGTTTCCAATGAATTTAGAATAACTCTTTAATGGTGTGCATTCATCATTTTTTACAATAAATGGAGACCTAAAAAAATATTTTTAATTGTAAATTACATCTATAACTGACTGAGGATTTCGCTTTTTTTGATATGCTTGAGCAGAATAATATGCTAACATGACAATTTCCAATAGACTAACAACAGACGCTCCGATCCATAGACCAGTAAGCCCACCAATATCCTAAAAGTTCAACATGGATATATGTAAATTTATGATTCTATTACAGCTAAAACTGACATCCAAGTATATGCAGCACTTTCGGTTAATGTTTCATAATTTAATTCTTCGTAGAATACTTGAATCATCGCGGCATTTTTTCTATACTTTTCCAAGCATAAGTCATCAAGTGGTTCACATTCTAGAAGCTTTGTAGCCCCAGAAGGCCATCCAGCAGTTGAGAAATAAACTTCATAGGCTATTTCGCTAATTTTATTGATATCACACGGCTGGAAAAATGCAAAAAGTGGAGACACCCTCCAAAACGGTATAAAATCGGCCAGAAACTTGTTCTATGGGGCTTTTCTAGGCGAGTAATCGATTGCGCGCATTACTAAGCCCTGAAAATGCTCCCTTGACCCTGATTCAGAGGAGGGGTGTGTTCTGAACGGGGCACTTGTGGGGGGAAAATCTTTCTACTTCCCCCAATTTGAAGCAAAACATCTTTTTACTTCACATTAGAGATCGGCAAAAGCAATAATGAGATCTGTAGAATATTGTAAAAAAAGAATTATCTGATTTCAAAGCGTTTTAAAGGATCAATCCGAGCGGAAAAAAGTTGTACTTTTGTTAATATTCGAAAAGTTCGTAAAAAATAGAGCATTTTTTATGGCATGTCCTGAATCACTAATGGTTTCGAGATAATCGCGTGTGAAGTTGACGAAATTTGAAATCCGTGTATTACAACGAAAACATGTACGTGCAAAATTTTGCGAAGACCAATTTTTTGTTTCTGCAACATGCGAAGTTTTTGATAAACATATCATTCATAATGGGAAGTATTTTTATAACAAAATTTCATCCATTTAAATTTTTTCACACTTTGGTCAGCCGCGGTTCCAAAAGGTAGATAAGATTACCTCACCTACATGGTTGATGACAACTACAATTCGGTAGCCTTCCTTCTGCCATAGCTAACCCGAGATATTGTGTTACCTTCTTGATACAATCACGTCCTTTTGGATCGTTTACACTACAGGGTTTGGTATTATTAGGTATTGGATACATTGGGTCAGCGCAACCGCACACTCGGACAACTTCGTTCTGAGTACAGCTTCTATGGCAGCCCTAAAATAGTTAGCACACTTTTTAAATATAAAATTACCTCAACAGAATAATTAAACCCTTTGTAAATGTAAAATTCCGAATCTTCACCGCCGTGTAAACAATCGCCATGTGGAGGTGAAATTCGATGAAATTGTTTCTAAATTGATACTTTGAAAGCAAAAAAGCTTGATACTTACCATTCTAACGCCAAAAGAAGACATAAACCCAGTTGGAGCACTATAGCCAAAAGCATCAGGAAATGGTACACCCCATTGATCATGAATTGTAATACGGAAGCCGGTGGCCTCCGAAGTTGGAAGATATTCCGATCGATTTGAATATAATAAAATACGTAGCCCTACAATTTCAAAGGATATTATACCGTGGTGAATACTATTATACTCTTAGGGCACTAAACAGAAAAATCAATCGATACATTGATTTCTCCACAAGTTTAAAGATGCGGGACCTAACTTGTATGTTTTTGTTAATCACTCACTAGGTACCATACATGAGCAGCACCCCAGGTGGAATTTTCNTTCAAAAAACCCACAACCCTCATTTGGTCCATCTCCCGATGGGGTTGAAAAGTTGACGACCAAAAAAAATTGACAAATTTAAAAAATATTCTTTTTTCCAAAAATAAATATGATACTCCAAGCAGCCTACTTTTCGACTATTTCCTCAGTTTATCGGCCTTCCGACCCACATTCTACGTCCCCCTCACACTCCCCTCAACATACAACCTTCCCTTGACCGCGACCCACACCCCCCCCCCAGGTGAAAAACCTGGGGACTGCCCATGTATGATCTCAAGCGAAATGTCCGAGCGCTTCTATACCCTAGAGTATAAAATTTAGAGCAGTTTATACCCATAGGTATATCTGATTTTTTCACAAAAAGTGAAAAATAGTTTTGTCTCCGATTTCGATGAGTTTGGTGTCAATCATCTTCTCTCATCTTCCCTTACAACTTTTGTTTTACCGAAGTTTTTATTGAAAAATGAATTTCGCATAAAATTTTCGCGATTTTGTTTCATATTTCGCATATCAATTTTGTTTTCGCGAAATTAAAAATGCTAAATTTCGTTTTCGTTTCGAATTTCGCCCCTTCGTTCCATCACTAGTATTTACCATAATTTGCTCCTGCTCGATGCACTGTCACGGGCCTGGTTCTATTCCAGTTAAATGTATAACAATTTCCATATGTTGGGTCATAATGTAATTTAAAATCACTAAAACAATTTTTGGAGATTATATTCATCATATTCAAACTTTATAATGTCACAATCTCTTTGGTTGAAAGAGCATTTAAGGATAAGCTCATCCCTCGAATGTGATAACGCTATTCTTTCATGATGTGCCTTCTCACCCACTGCAAACATTAGATTTTGAGGCGCCTGCGAATGAATAGCAATTTCGNCATCATAGTCAAACTTTATAATGTCACAATCTCTTTGGTTGAAAGAGCATTTAAGGATAAGCTCATCCCTCGAATGTGATAACGCTATTCTTTCATGATGTGCCTTCTCACCCACTGCAAACATTAGATTTTGTTGCGCCTGCGAATGAATAGCAATTTCGTCAAGTAGCTCCTTAATTTTTTTCTATTATACTCTTTTGGCACTCAAATGCTTACACCAAAACCCATAGCTTGCATAAATTCGGGTACTTGTGTTGTCGTTGTCACATTTTCTTCATCTTCGTCATTAGGAGAGAAATTTAAACGCGAAATATCTTCTTGAGAAAAGATTTCTGGGATTGTTCCAATTTCATTGTTGGCAACGCAATGATTATATTCCTTGTTACATTTACACATCTCCATAGTTATGTTAGCATTCTCATCTATTGTTTCAATAAATCGCATTTGGCAATGGCCAAGTGGATTACATTCTTTGCATAGCTTTTCTTTCCAAGAACTAGCTTAAATGATCAATTTCTATATCCTACTACTTTAAACGTGTAATGTTTGTGCGTGCGCACGAACGATCTCGGGAAAGTTTGATTTAAACCCTGAGTGCNAGCTTTTCTTTCCAAGAACTAGCTTAAATGATCAATTTCTATATCCTACTACTTTAAACGTGTAATGTTTGTGCGTGCGCACGAACGATCTCGGGAAAGTTTGATTTAAACCCTGAGTGCCATTGCAAAAGTTGTAGGGGACGGTGAGAGAAGACGATTAACACCATAATTATAGAAATAGGCAATTTTTTTCATTTTTTGCCCTTGGGGGACTAAAAAAAATTTTAGCCCATTTAAAAATTTTAACCTATTTTTTTAATTAATTTTTTAAATTTTTATCCTATTTTTAAATTTTAAACCATTTTTTATTTTTTGCAACAAATTAAAATTTTTTACCTGAGCCAAAAGTTTTGAGTACAGGTTAGAATCGAACCTAAAGGAAATGCTACGAGTCGAGCGTCTTAGCCACCAGGCCACGTAGACTTCTTAGCCTATGTTACAGGTCGGTGCAAAAGTTCTGACCATTAGTATTTATTATTGAAGGGCATTGTGAGACCTTTCAGGAATACCCCCATCATGGCTCTATGAATAGAGGTTCCTGTAGTACTGGTAGTACCGGTACTACCAATACTATCGATACTTCGAACTTACGTAAAACATGATATAGGGCTAAACAATTTTCCTTGAAGGGTATCCCCATGATTTTGGTGTCAATTTTCTTCTCTCACCGACCCTTATCGATTATTCTAGGCCGTGATGGAATTGGACTTAAGATTATGGAGATAGGGCAAACAGACAGACACATATAGCGCGTTTAAGATTTTAGGATACCAACAGTTAGTCTTCTTTGCGATAAATCGATTGCGTGCATTCCGAGATTCAAAAGGCCGAAAAAATACACGTCCGGCCCTTACGCATTGGGCCAGCCGTTGGTTTTCTCGGGCCACGGCCCGGCCGGCCCTCTAAATTTACACGACCCGGCCCTGGCCTCTGGGCCGGCCCTTTATAAGCCCACTCGGGAGTGCCGCTCGGAGAAATAGCGAGCGCGTTAGCGCTCGACCCCCGGTACTNCCTCTGGGCCGGCCGTGGCCGGCCCTTTATAAGCCCACTCGGGAGTGCCGCTCGGAGAAATAGCGAGCGCGTTAGCGCTCGACCCCCGGTACTTAAATATAGTTTTTGTCAGTGTTGTCTCTGATCCAGGATTTTGAAACTAATCTGATCCTAAAAATTTTCATCCAAAATGATCTAATCTGATCCAAAATTTCTAAACAAAATGATCTGATATGGCGAAAATTTTTTCATTCAAAATGATCTGACCCCGATTTAATAATACTGTAAAAAACTAGCGCCGCAGTCGAAAATTTTTTGTCAACTGCTTGATTTTATTTTTTGGTAAAAATAGCAGATTTTGAACATCATTATTTAAAAAAATGGGAAAATTTGGATAATCTTGGTGGAAAATCGAAATATAGCATCCATTGTTGTCAGGATTTTGAAACTGATCTGATATGATCCAAAAAAAAGTTTTAGATGGATTAGATCAGAGACAACGCTGGTTTGTATTATTACGTGGAAAACAAGGCCACAATGCTTTCGAGGACAAATCGAACTGACATAGACATTTAGATAGGCTAAATTTGCTAATATCCGTTCCATTTGAGGTATCGAGTTCACTCGATTTTTCATAAGCGGAAAAACAACTTTGACTTTTATGTGCACCACTTAAACGGTTAACCTCGCAATAACATTTCGAGTATACTTGGTGATAACGACGCTTCTTCAGAAATGAATCCTCAGCGTTTCTTTTTGAGCGAACGCCTAAACATATACGTATATCACATGCAGTGGTAAATTATTGTGGAGCTACACGCCTGGGGGGCGTACTTAACAGGAATAAAAATGCCGAAGTAAAAATGTCAAATTTTTTTAACAAGTGACCCCTTAGGGGTAAAAAAATGGTCAAAAAATGTTCGCCATGTTCTAAAACAGTAAGACAAATCATTTTTGGGCAAAAAGAATTAAGTTAAAATAGGTTATTGTTGGCTGGCAACGCTAAAAACATTTAAAAAACACCATTTTTCAAGAATAAATTAACTTTAACTCAAAAAATTAGGTACAAAGAGACCAAACCTAATGCGTACCAGTTCGACTACTTGAAAGAACATTGGCAAATACATTCATCTGAAATTAGTACATAAAAATGCGAAAAACCAAAATTTACTGTGTTTTTAGTTGCTGGATCACGATAAATAGCACTAGCTTTATATGGATTAAGATTACATAAAGTCACAGCCGGAAATAAGACATTTTCGAATTTAATCTATAATTCACATCTATAGCATAGTTTTTTAGGGTCGTCAAAATTTTGAAATTTGCGAGTTGGTTTTTAACATAAAGGCCCCCTTATATTTTTTTTCGATTTTTACCAAAAATTTTCAAAAAAAACATAAGGGTCCCCTTATAAAGGTTCTCCTCAAGACCTACTTACAAAAAAAGGTGACAAACTTGCATAAAGCGCGGTGTGGTCACAAGGGGTGAGCGCGAGTTGGTTTAAAATTTTTAAAAATCATATAAAAAATGCTTTACATCTAGATCTACAGTTTTAGCATATTGTAAATATCTCTGAAATACCCAAAAAATTTGCACCGCTAGAAATAAAAAGCAAACAACGAAAGCAGTATGCCAGAATAGTCGAGAAGTTTTATCCTTTGCAGTGGCCGCATGACAGATACCATGAAATGTACTTTGCCTTTGAAAATGCCGTATAATTTGACGATAATCCAAAGTTCCAGAAGGCTTAATTTTTTGTGGAATTGAATTTGATAGACTATGAAGCATCCGATTTTTAGCATTTTCAGTATTTAGAGAATTATTATGAAACACAAATTTTAGAGAGGTTAGATCAGGTGAGCTATGCGAATGTGACATGATAAAAAAATTAGGGACAAGACTATTCAATCGGTTAGGTTATCATAATAATTAATAATAGTAAATCGAGTGCTAAGTAGGCGTCAAGACCACTTAACAAAATAAACTTATCAAAAGCTATCATTAAACAAAGTCATTCTTGATTAAACAAAAATCGCCCGTTTTTATTTGATTAACCAATGATATTTTGGAGTCGAAAATTATTGACTTGAGAGGAACTACGGGGTGAGCGGAAATAACTGGTGATTTTGAAATAAGCGGAATACCTATGAAAGTTATAGAAAATTTTTTCAGTGGCAAAATTTTCGGTGGTAATTTTATGCGAAGATACACACATTTTCGAAGCATGAAAAAATCTACCTGATGTTGCTTTAAGCGATTTTTGCTTCAATAACTATTCCCAAAAAACTGCGAGAATGCTTCCCTGACACTTATCAAGGAAGGGTGGGTCGAAATGAAAATTGCTTAATACAGAAAAGCATTTATTTAAAAACAATTTAAAATAAGCATAATTGATTTATAAAGATTATCAATGCTCTAAATAAATCTATTGAAAAGAGCTGCTGAACGTGGTGGACATGGGCAATAAGCTGCGTCTGTGCCAGGAAAACCGGGATTTCCAGGGCGACCAGGACTTCCGGGTTGTCCAGGACTTCCAGCATGTCCAGGTGGTCCAGGTAGTCCTTGATTGCCAGGAGCGCCGGGAGCAGCTGGCTCACCAGATCTGCCTGGATTTCCAGGAGATCCAGGTTGTCCGGGTGGTCCTTTAGGTCCAGGGCGACCAATACCACTACGCTGGCCATCTAAATGCAGTATCGAGAAAAATTCTTGCAATGCCTGTCAAAAAGGTACATTATGATTGATTTTTCGATATCAGCGCCCAAAAAGCTTTTTAGATGCAGATTTTTTACAGTATATGATATTCATCTATGGATATTATATTGGCATAGTTAATTGTATATCAAGTTTTCAGGTTTTCGTTGTAATATACAATCTATTTGAACACTAAGCCCCAGTTTTTTTTATCGTTTTGTAGAGTTGTAATAAAATAATATGTTTTGAGTTTTTCTTGAAAATTTTTTCCAGAATTTCTATGAAAATTTCAAAAAACTCATGGATTTAGAAGAAATCTCTGTCTATAAGCTTTTTTGTGCGCTGAGATCGGATAATCAATCAGAACGACCTTTTTGGAGGTTTTACAAAAGTTGTTATCGATAGCGTATATATGTTATGGGAATGATTAAATTGTCTACCTTGACCAGGACTTCCAGGTTCT